>CAUYON010040458.1:0-16930 GCA_963573935.1 Arctocebus calabarensis
TCTACAGGAAATACTCCAACCTGTTCTACACACTGACCATCACAATGGATCAACAATAAAATAAGATCTCAGAAATTAAAGGACAGAGCCTAACTTCCACACTGATGCAAAAGATAAAACTAAGCAATGGACTCTCACAAAACAAGATGAATAAGGCTTTGGTGAATATTTTATGAGGAGGACTCCCCAGGCAATTGAAGCAGTATCAAAGATACACTACTGGGACCTGATGAAACTAAAAAGCTTCTGTACAGCAAAGAACATAGTAAGTTTAGCAAGGAAACAGCCCTCAGAATGGGAGAAAATATTTGCAGGTTATGCCTCCGACAAAGGTTTAATAACCAGAATCCGCAGAGAACCAAAACATATTAGCAAGAAAAGAACAAGTGATCCCATCTCAGGATGGGCAAAGGATTTGAAGAGAAACTTCTCTAAAGAAGACAGGCGCACGGCCTACAGACACATGAGAAAATTCTCACCATCCTTAATCATCAGAGAAATGGAAATCAAAACTAATTTGAGATATCACCTAACTTCAGTAAGATTAGCCCAAATAACAAAATCCCCAAACCAGAGATGTTGGCATGGATGTGGAGAAAAGGGAACACTTCTACACTGCTGGTGGGAATGCACTCTAATATGTTCCTTTTGGAAGGATGTTTGGAGAATACTTAGAGATCCAAAAATTGACCTGCCATTCTACCCAGAAGACCAAAAATCACATTATAACAAAGACACCTGTGCCAGAATGTTCACTGCAGCCCAAATCTTTATTGTTAAGTCATGGAAGAAACCCAAGAGCCCATCAATCCATGAATGAATTAATAAATTGTGGTGCATGTATACCATGGAATATTATACAGCCTTAAAGAAAGATGGAGACTTTACCTCTTTCACGTTTACATGGATAGAGCTGGAACATATTCTTCTTAGCAAAGTATCTCAAGAATGGAAGAAAAGTATCCAATTTACTCAGCCCTACTATGAAGCTAATTTATAGCTTTCATATGAAGGCTATAACCCAACTGTAGCACAAGAATATGGCGAAAGTGGCAAGGGTAGGGAGGGGAGGGCGGAGGTTGGGGCGGAGGGAAGGTAATTGGTGGGGCCACACCTATGGTGCATCTTAGAAGGGTACAGGCAAACCTTACTAAATGCAGAATACAAATGTCTTCATAAAATAACTGAGAAAATGCCAAGAAGGCTATGTTAATCAGTTTGATGAAAATAGTTCAAATTGTATATGAAACCAGCACATTGTACCCCTTGATTGCACTATTGTACACAGCTATTATTTAATAATAAAGATAATAAATAAATAAATAAATAAATAAGTCTAAAAGCATCACTTGAGCTGTTCTTCTGTCAGAGCTTCCTTGGCCCATGTTGCCACAATAACCCCATTTATTATGTTAATATGTGACAATCATGTCACAGTCATTCATCCACTTATCTGTAATGTCTACTATGTTGTCAGGTAAAACATCTACGGAAAACATTTAGCATATATACTTTCATTTATTCATCTAATTTCCTTGTGAACTCTCTATACAAAGTCCTTCTCTATGTGTACCAGTCGTCCATGAGTAGATTTAATAGCTATTACTAATGATTATTATGATTGGGATTCTTTGCTCAGATATTCTTACTTTGTAGGTGTAGGCATCCTGATTGGGGGGTGGGGAAGCACAGCATTTTTATTAACACTTCATTTCTTTATCTTACTTTCTATTTGCACAGTTTGCACAGTTAGATTTTTTGACAAGGTCTCTGTGTTGAGAAAGTACAGGGCTTAGTCCCTAAATCCTCCCTGTATTCTGCAGGGGAATGAACTGAAACATAACCAGCAAGGCCCAACGTCTTTGGGGAAGGTAAGGGAGCAGAGCAAATCATGAAAGGGGAGCACAACATGGTAAGTATAAGAGGGCCTTAGTTTGTTTGAAAATTCTGTCCATGACCATCATCTATGGTATTTATAATCATTGGTTTAGTTAAAGTCCTAGATGGAAGGATCATAAAAGTACAATATATATGAATAGTGAATATAGAGCCCAAGACATAAATCACAATTTAATAGAAATCACATTAATTCTTATACCAATATATATTTCATTATTTTTTTTTGAATTCAACAAATGCTAAGTCTTTCAAAGTACACTAATCATGGTACAGTGCAGGACCCCATTCATCACAGCATACCAACCAATGGTTTGGTGTAGGACCTTGTTCATTATAGTACACCAACCGTGGTGTGGTGCAGATTTTATAGACTCTTGAAGTGAAAGGGAAAAGAAGATCATGTAACCCAACCCATTCAATGTGCAGATAAGAAAATTAAGACTCAGAGATGTGAAATGAATGCTGGAAAAGCTTATGTATGATATTAGAAATAGAACTAATTAATTTTCCACAAGTATATATGTTCCCTGCTTTCCAACGTGTTTAGAATTTTGAAATATTGTGTATGGGTTTTAATTACTTTTGAACAAATTTAGCAATTGTTTTTAATCCTATTTGGAGAGAAATCCTGTTTCTCCTCTCTTTTCGGTTTTAATTTCAGATTAATATGAGGGTACAAATGAGTAGGTTACATTGTTTCCAATATGTATTTTTAAAAAGTACTTATCTGAAGTGTGTATCATCAGATCAAATTGAAATCAAATCTTGACATTTTTGTTGACTACAAGTCACACAATATGACTGCTATGAAAATTAACATTTAATTTGCATTAATAAAAATGTAAACTGAGTCAGACTTTCCTATGTTCTATACTTACCTGCTCATATTGGGCATATAATGTCTGGTCCTGGATAAAATAGTTCAAAGAATATTGATATATTAAAGTAAAAAAAAAATCCATAGGGGAGTGGCCAGGATAAGAATTCTAGAAACCAAGTTTCATAATTAAAAGTTATAATACATGAGAATGTCAATAAAAGAGAAAGCTAAGAAAAATTAAATAAATATTTAAAGCACAAAAATGTTCAGAGAGAACAGTTTTCCCGGTAATAACTATTGATAATCTACGTATTGTTAAATGACTATTCAGCTGGAGAGAAGTTGCCTAACAAATTGAGCTGTACACAGTGGAATAAGATTATTCTGGGAGTATGATCTCTCCCTTAGTGAAGCTGTTCAAATAGGTATTCAAAGTAATCCTAGCACTTGGGAGGCTGAGGCAGGTGGATTGCCTGAGCTCATGGGTTCAAGACCAGCTTGAGCATGAGTGAGACCTTGTTTCTAAAAAATAGCCAGGTGTGTGGTGGGTGCCTATAATCCCAGCTTCTTGGGAGGCTGAGACAAGAGGATCACTTGAACCCAAGAGTTTGAGGTTGCTGTGAACTAAGATGCCATGGCACTCTATTGAAGGTGACCAAATAAGACTCTCAAAAAAACAAGGAAACAAACAAACAAAAAAAGGTATTGAATAAACATCTGTTAAAGATTCTTAGAAAGAATTCTAATATTGTAGAGAAGATAGCCATTGAGTTGCTTCTCCCCATTCTGTGATACACATGCAATAATAAGAGAATTAGAAAGTGGACGTTACTGCCTGAATAAATCCTGAAATTGTCATTAAAATAATCAGTACTTTTAAAACATTCTACTTTTTAAGATGTAAACTTGTTTGTTGGGGTCCATGCACAATATAGAGAACCTATAAGTATGTAAATAATATTCTCTTCCTATGGTGCGTTTGATTGTGAGAACTTATATCACACTGTATAGGAACTATATCACCATCTCTGGCCATAGAAGACAACCCGACCACACAATAATAGTCAGGGAAGCTTTTAAAATGGATTGCTGTGGGTTTAGTGTTCGTGTTTCTTTCCTCTTTCATGTGCTGTGCTGAGCACATGCCAGCAAGGTCAGTGAGATAAAGAAACTTTACTTGTTGAAATCACAAGCAACATTCATTTTTATAGAGCCCCTGAAAATAAGGGGAGACACATACCATTTCCCACATTTATTTTTATTTTATAACGTTCACCCAAATTAACTGCCATACGACTTTTATTTTCCTTCATGAAGGAATGCCAAATATGATAAGGATCCCATATGTTAAAAGTCACTTGCAGCCTCATTGTTCCTTTGTGTTAGCAAGTCTTCATAAAGCAGATGGCCTGCCCAGGCCAACTTCCTTCTATGGCCCTCCAAAATAAACACTCTGTGCTTTATCAGCTGAAAGGAAATTCTTCATTTTTATCAGAGAATAGACTGTAGTTTCTTAGTTTGAAATAAAAATCTATGACCCCATTTGGCATTGTTTTAAATAATCTTTTTTTTAAATACAAAACCAGAGAAATAACTAGATCACCCAATAATTTCCTCTCCATATTAATCCTGAGTTAAACACTGAAAGATAGAAGTGTAGATTCTATATATTAGGAATTTTAATGAGATCATAAAATGAAATTCTCTCATTATAATTATTTCAAATAAATCATGAAAAGCCTTGCATCCCAAGTTTATACCCAAAGACTCACTTAATATAATATACTTTATTAGGATATATTGTTCTCTTCCATGGACCTCTGGGCTTCCTTTCTAGATTCCACTTATTCTGTCTCCCCTAACTCTTCTGCTTACAATGATCCCCTATTCTTGTGTTATTATGTGTTTATAACAGTTATTTGGGAAACATATTTTGTATTGTCCTGGTATTTGACTCTTACATAGATTTATCTTTGTTTGTTTGTTTGTTTTTAGTGGAATAGTATTCTCCAGACTGGAAGGCATGCCGGCCCAGTGCACAGGTTGGAACCCAGAGACGCTATATGAGTGAGAAAATGAAAAGTAGTGAATACAGTTGGGAAAATTTGCACACCAGAGTAATGGAGTCTCAAAATTGGAAACCAGGCTGCCTTACTGATGAATACAGATTCTTTCTCCTTTCTCATCTGCCTCCATTGCATCTCACTCCAAGATATTAAAAAGACTGCAGAACTGTTTAACTGATATAATGTCTAATTGCTATCTCTTTTTTTATTGTCTATATTTTAAAAGATGTGTGTCAGTATGTGTGTGTGGGGGGGATTCATCATGTTCTGGAAAAAAAATTATAGCAGAATTTTAGGTCTTGTAATTATTAGAAAGATGTTTTGAACAAATGGTACCTTCTCAAATATCAAAAGTTTTATAATAATACAAAGAGCTGGCGACTCTGCTTATGTAAAGCAAGTGTCTCTGGGGAGTGTGCTGAGATGGTGATAATTCTATTTTGTCCATGCAATGTAGATGCCGCTGCCTTTGGGGAATTCGTACTTGAACAGAATGTGAAAGTCACTGATATCATGTTTATTTTCTTTCTCCCAAAGCCGAGAGGTACAATCTGGCTTTCTAGTCCCTGCACTTTAGCTTTATCTAATGTAGTATAGTGAGAGAGAAACTTTTAGATATATAGAAAAAAATTAATTATCTATTTGTGTATTAAATATTATTAAAAGAACAGTATAATTTCTGAATACTAGACATTAATTAGTGATGTGAAAAAATATAATAATTATAAAAACTTCGTAATAATTTCCTGTTTAATCACTTCTTGTGAATTTCTAAGTACAATTTGTATTCAAGCTTCCTACTTGAAAGTGTGAAAGTAACAAGGAAGAATACAAAGAAACATGACAAAATGCCCTATCTTTAAGGAAATGAAAAATCTGGGGACATCTCTTGACAGTAAAACACATTAGACAGATGAGAAAATGTAGCATATAATTCCATATGCAATTGTGTATACATATAATAAGTCAGAATATTTTAAACAGGAGATATGATTGTGAACAAAAATGATTGATGAGAAGTAATGAAATCTCTTGGAAGATGAGGGTTTCAGCTGTTATTACTATCCAATTTCTAAACAATTATTTTCTATATTTTCTTAAATATTGTTAGTAATGTAAAGATAACAGTTATGATATTAATAGCTGACATGCTTGGAGTTTACTGTATAACTGGCACTGATCTAAGTGCTTCATATATATTAAATGATGTAATCTTTCATAGCAACCTTATATGCTAAGCAGTTTTATAAGTTCCAATTCACAGATGAAGAAACTGAGGTAGAGAGAGGTTCGATAATTAGCTTAGGGTCATATGACTATTCAAACTTTTGGTCCTTACCCAATATTTAATGTTGCCTTTCTTGACTATCCAACATTTTCCCATCTTTTACATTCTTACCTTAGTGTGTCAATTATTTTTATTTACATTGTGATAGTAAAAAGAATCAGAGACAGTTAAGAGGGAAGATTACAATGAAGGAATTTATAGTCAGGCATCAAACAGCTGTAAACAAATGTCTTGGATTCAGCAGTGACCGATTATAAATAGATTCAGTGACTCTTCCAGGAGCCACAGTTTGTGTTCACGAGTTCTTGCTACCTGACTGCCAGGAGTTTCCCAAGTTTCTGTGAGGACCCACAGATACTACCACAGGTACAATCAAGACAGGTTACAGATGTCTCTGTGTGTTTTTTTTAATTATTATTATTTGTTTTGATGATTCTTCTAAAATTACAGTTTTTCTGAATATTTTAGGCCAGTAGGCCTAAAATTACCAGATTATCCCATTAGTCCAGCAACTTCTAGTAAAATGCTGTTAACCAAAGCAGTTATTAAATAGAGAACTATTGTTAATTGAAATGGCAGTATTTGGACTTTCCAAAAGTGTCTTCCTGTCTAAAATTTCACTCCATCTAAAACCAGCTGAAAATCATGTCAGAAATGCCCAGGATCTATTGTGCCCTATAATCAAGGCTCAACTAACATGTTTCAGAAAAAAGATAGTGCCTGTCCTTCATCCTCATTCAGGACTCATCTCTCGAGCTTTCATTACCTTTCCTAAAATCAATTCCTTCCACTGATGATGAACAGCAGAAACTTCCACTCCCACATGATTACTGTATTGGCTTATAATATTCATTAAGACAATTAAATTATTTCAAAACATAATAACACATAACATTTAATGCATCATAAATGTTAGTTTTAGAATATCACAGGTCCAATCCAGCTACTTTTTCTGACTCCTCCTCCATGTGAGTGTAAACTCGTGACCCTTTGACCCCTGGAAAAAAACAGAAATAGGAGGGCAAAGATGTCAACTCATTTTTCCTGCTCACGTGTACAAGAACTCACATATATTTATCAGGAAGAAGAAAGAGGTGGGAAACCAAAAGATATAATTTAAGAGAGTTTAATAAAGAGACTATTTAAATATAAAGTGGAGCAGAATTAAGGGAAGCCAACAGGGAATGGCACAGCTAGTGACAGAGAGACAGTCATTGTAAGTGGAAGATCTTATTATGAAGTCAGTGAGACCTGTAGGTGTAAGAGATGTTCACTCCTCCCAGGACAGAAAATTAACCACTGCTGCAGTACCGCTCATCTGCCAAGGACAGGGGGAATAAAAGTTCCAAATTTGTTCATCTGTGTCCTTCTGTGCTCCTGCTGGTAGGTATCTGTGGCTGAGCTCAAACAGGGGCACAGGGCAGGAGCTTGGGGTCAAGATGATAAACTCGAAAAGACTCAGCACAGAACAAAGGCAGCAGAGTAGATCTGGACGCATCAGCAGAGACTATTCACTGAAACACAATACTCAGCACAGCTGGACAGACTCGACAGTAAACAGAAATGTTGATCTAGCAGTTGTAGCTTCCTGTCATCCCTAAACACAGTTAAGAAACACAGAGGCATGGTTCTGCCGAGAGGTTTTCCAGAATGAGAAGCAACAGTTTGCCTTAAAAATGAATCGTTATAGATGCAGGGTGCACTGGTTCTGGCTACTTGAAAGGCTCAGATGGGAGGATCACTTGAGCTCAAGTGTTTGAGACCAGCCTAAACAACATAGTGAAACTTTACCTTTAAAAACAATAAAAATATATTAAAATAAATAAATAAAATAAATTATATTTTATATTTAAAGTGAATTTGCTGAAAAAGACAAAACTACTATTTCTTTAATTGAGCAATAATAATAATAATAATGCAAAAAAAGTAACATTCACATTGTCAAATAAGAGTATGTCTATTATAGAATGCTTTGACTCAGAGGTTCAATATGGTGTCATCAGTTAATAATAATAATAAAAAAAATGACAAAACTTCTAACAAGGAATTTTTGCCCTTGTTAATCTACCAGATTTCACAAAAAGGATCTTAGAAGCAAAGCACCAAAACTGAAGAGAGTGTGGTAATTCTAAGAGAAAATTTCAGCTAAGGAGACTTGTTAAAACAGGAACAGGACATAGATTTTAGTTCAGGGCATCCTGGAAAACTAAAGAGGTCATGAGTTATCGATCTTATTTAATTCTGTAATAAGTGAATCAATTTGTCATGAACTACGGTCCTTTCTCTTATGATTCCTTTTTTAGGAAGGGGCAAGATCAGAGCAATGACCTAGCATAGCAATGATTTAGGTAGCAATATTTTATCCTAAGTAAAGAGACAAAGGAATAGAAGGAAGGACGCTGGGCAGTTAGGGTAGGTGGGAGCCACATATTAGTGACCCACTCGATCAAGAATGGTGTAGGGCCAGGAAAAAGGAAAGTTGTGGGGTAAGTGACACATTGAATTTTTGAAAGTAGGATTTGGTGATTTACTGGAAAGTGGGGTTGATAAAGGGGGAAAAAACACTTGGAAAAAATTGTATTTAGAAGGTAGAATAAGGAAGATAATATAGCAAAGAGGGAAAGAAGTCCTCTGGAACACCAGAGATGTATTCCTTTGGAAATGCCAGCAGCTTGACTCTATACTTATTCATTTCTGTGTAATGATTATTGATGGAGAAAGCTGGCCAGGAATGCTGTTTTAGATGGATGGACATCTAAAATCATTCTATCTGTGATGCCAGATCAGGCTCTTGATAGACATCAATAGCTGCGTTCATCATCTTCTTCTATACCCGTCCAACACTTTTGGAGAAAAGAACCCAGTCTGTGTCATGGACCTGCCATGGGGCACACACAGTGTGAAGCCATCAGAGAGTAAGACTGGTCATTTATCTGCCTCAGGTTTAGGAATAGGATTCTTGATAGAGGTGTGAAATCACCGGCATATTGTTAACAACCAGTATATATTTGTTGAATGAATAAATTGATTTTAAATGATGATCTAAGAAGAATATCGACTTTAAAAATATTTTTAACTTAATTTTTATTAAATCATAACTATGCATTTATGGGGTACAATATGATGAGTTGATATACAATGTGGAATGCTTAATTAAAACTGATTAACATAACCATTGCCTCGTTCCCTCTTTTTTTTTTTTTTTTTTTTTTTTAGTTTTTGGCCAGGACTAGGTTTGAACCTGCCACCTCCGGCATATGGGGCCGGTGCCCTACTCCTTTGAGCCACAAGCACCACCCCATCATTTAATTATTTTTGTGGTAAGACACTTATACTCTTAGTTGTTTTGTAATGCACCCATGCATTGTGTACATTAGGTGAGATCTCGTCATATATTTGAGAGTTGTCAAGGTACCAATAATCTACCATATTAAACAAACTCTGAGTGTCTACTCTGTGCTGAAACAGTTTCAAGAACTAGGGACATCATATGAACAAAAAGATCTAATTCTTGCATTCACAGATATGGAATTGCATAGATACAACCTACTTTGCAAGTGCTTTAACCATACTGAAAGTTATGAACAGTGGGCAAGGTGAAACAGAATATAGCCTGATAAGTTCTAACTCTGATTAATGATTGGAGGGAAAAGGATAAAATAATATTTATGAGACTTCTTCAAGGTCTGGCCTCATACATTCCAGGAGAAAAACAAATAAGAATTTGGACAGAAGCTTTAGCTAGAAATATATACTGTATTACACTATAGTCTTGATAAGAAGAGAGACCACCTATGTCTTGTTTTCTATTCCTAACATCTCACAGATTGTCAGTAAATATTTGTTTTTAAATAAAATAACCAACATGTATTTGTGTGAAAGAATGAGCAGTTAAAACATTTTGAAAAGAATTAACAAAAGGTGATATTTTTTCCTCAAGGATAAAATATTTTAAATTCATAATTATTAAAGCAATAGTGTGCTTTGTGAGCTTTAAGATTTTCAATCAAACCTTCTGAGCTATAAAATATACAACATATCATATACATGTGAAATTATGAAATACATAATAAGACAAGCATCGTATTACTTTATACATATCATACTATTACATCTTATACCACATACTAAAGGCTTTTAAGATAAACTTAAAAGTCAAAGTAAAAAACCAAAACAAAATCATGAAATACAGAGGCCAAACTGCAAGTGAATATATTAACATGCTTGTTCTTGACAGTTCACTTTAAGCCAGGGCCCCTGTGAAAAAGGACCTGACTTTCACAAATTACTTTTTACTATTTCAATTTTGCCTCTGGCTTATAACATTAGAAATAGTGACCTGTAAGAGTTATGACGACTAGGGGGGAAAGGCATAATATATGCTAAGATAGCCAAAACATTAGATTCCTTTTGTCAAAGTCAGCCAAGAAGCCTAAATCACCTGAAGCTGAGTTTTGAGAAACATTGACCATTAGAATTTTACTGAAATAGAGCGAGCAAATTTAGAGATTGACAGAGTCTGTTTCGTTTGGGTATAAGACTTATTGCTATTGTTTTACCGAGAAATATTTTCAATACTTTTTTTCCTTCATTTCCTTGAACTCTCTAAAAATTCACTTAGATTTAAAATCAGCATGTTATCTGGTGAATTAAAAATATCCAGCTGCTACTGTGGGTGAAGCTGTGAATTTGTTACTGGGTAATGGAAATAAAATACAGGCTAAAATGTCAAAAAATTCCTGCCACGAAAGATCTTAAATTGAGGGAGGGTTTCTCATCTCCAAGATGCAGTCCATGCAATCACTGTCATCGCCTTGTATGACTAGAATAATAAATATGACTTTCAAACCTGACCTTTTCCTAATATTCTGGTAAAGTTTTAGAAATAGCCTCATGATAGCTTGTGTAGACAAGTCAGACTTATTGAAACCTCAGAGTTATATACTTAAAAGTCTCTCTTTCCATGGAAATGCCACCAAAAGTCACCTCTCCATGAAGTTTTCTATCAGAACTATGATAATCAGCATTTGCCAGTGTCTCATGTCTTCGAATGACAACAGCTCAACATTGTGTCCATGCTATGACTTTTCTTGAACAGCAAAGATCATTTGTATAATAATATTAAAAATTTTAGGGCACTATTTTGATCCAACATCTCAATTTACCTAGTCTCTATTATAAGCGAAGCAGATATTCACCCAAACTATTGTATTTCAACAATGGGCTTCTCTACTGTCTGTTATTTCTACTTTTTGGACAACTTCCCACTTATCTAATCTATATAGGCTTCTATTTTTCAGGGTTTTTTTTCCTATATTTGCTATTCACAAACAGCCACATACAAGTTATACTAGCATAGCATATAGTACTATTACAAGTAGGGGGTTTTAACTAGTATGTCATCTATGAATTTTGAAAAGAATACAATAGATATCCTTCCAGGAGGGACAGCCAACCACGACTGCAGGAACTATGTTTCAGTGGAAATAGGAACACTAGAAATACTGAAGACTGGAGATTCATTTTTTAGTAATATCCTCATTTAACACTTTCCTTCCTCCTTTTTGCTAAGGATGCTTGTGTAAATTTTTTTTTTTGATAACTGAAATTTATATGCTACACTTAGTAGATTTGACATATACTCTTGTAAAATGCACCATAAGTGTGGTCTGACCAATTACCCTCCCTCCACAGAGTATAAATGTGATAACACAATAATTAAGAAAGTACGGTGAAGGCTATGTTAACTGGTTTGTTGTAAGTATTTCAAATTGTATATAAAACCAGCACATTGTACCCCATAAATGCATTAATGTACATAGCTATGATTTAATTTAAAAAAAATAATTGAAATTTTACTTACCATTTTAATAATTAAAGTGACTATAGAAATAGCATTACATTTAAAATAGGCAAACTTCCCATTAAGTTCAAGGTCATTTTGTGTGCATGGGAATAGTGAGGTAAGCTGGCTGAAGAGGAGATAATCTAAATCTAAGGACGTTACATGTGTTCATCAAAGTATCTAATGAGTACTAGATTTTAAACATAAAGAATTTGAAAGTATTTATATACACCTTTAAAGGGAAGTAAATTAGTAATTTTTTTTTTTTGTAATTCAAGACATGTAAAAATAAATACCATGAAGTGGTTACTAGCATAACCAAACACTACTGAAGTGGCCTCAATTCCAGTAAGTGGATAGATTTTTTAGTATTGTATCTATTAGAAGAATAATTTCAAGGCTGTTCATTGACTCATTTCATCAAAAGTTGTTAGATGAATATGCTAATATAATGGCATTATATTATAAAGTTTACTAGGAGAGTCCTAGTTTATGAGATTTACTACTTCCTTGTTAACAATCATTTAATCTCCTCTTTAATGTCTATAGAATAATTAAAAACATCTCAATCTACTCTAAGATCTTCCATAAACTGAGCACAAATTCTTCTCAATTAATTTCTTTATAACTTTAGTTTACAAATATTAGTAGAATAAAAGGAGGGGAAGAAGAAATAAGAAGAAGAAAAAAGTAAAAATAAAAAAAAACTGTAAGAACGCTACTGATGCATGGTGTCCAAACCCTTTGTGTGCATGTTCACATTTATATTTTTGTTGATTTCATTTTTCTTTCTCATCCTACTTTCTTCATTATTCTCTGTTTAAAATCTTCCCTTTCCATTAGAATATCAAAACTCTATACTTTATGAAAATTTCTCAAACACACCTAATTCTCAAAATTTTATAGATCAAAACTCTTTATTTCATGAAAATTTCTCAAACACACTAAACTTACTTAATGTTTGATCTAACATGAAAGAATACCTCTAGGTCCTATACTCTATTCCACCTAGTTCAGAAAGCGTGTGATTATTTGCTACATGCCAAGTGATGGCTAAACCTGGGCACAGACCAGACTGTTCAGAAGGAGGATAACTGCTACTCTGGGTGAAGTTAGCATTTGTTTTCATTTACATTTATTTTATTTTAGAAGGCAAATTGTTTGAAAGACAGGATTATCTCTAGCAATATCCTTATTAGGCACAGAAGATAGTTGGCCAATACATACACACAAAAAACAAAGAAATAAATTTCTCAATAGATTGTTCTAGAACACATATCAGCCAACATTTTCTGCCAAAAGTCAAAGAGTAAATAATTTCATCTTTGTAGACCACTTGGTCTTGGCAATAACTAGTTTGAAAGCAACCATAAATAATTTATAATTAAATTCCATGGCTGTTGTGTCCTAATAAAACTTTATTTACTAAAGTAGGTAGCTGACCTATTTTGGCTCTTGGGTTGTTGTTTACATACTCCTATAGTAGAAGATGCTCTTGCATCTAAATTGGATTTCCCAGAGGCAGAGCCTAAGACATGGACTTGGGTATAAGAGTTAATGTAAGGGAAAGAGGGCAACAGAATGGGACAAACAAGTTGCAGAATAGGACATGGTCTCAGGCAAAGCTCAGCACTGCCTGACTGCCTCTGGGAGCAGAGTGCATCTGAAGCAGAGAAACCCTGTCGGGTTATTTTTTCATGAGCTGAACAGACTTTTGCACCCTTTTGCAATGTAACTTGCTGAGCACAAATTCTTCTCAATTAATTTCTTAATTTTGTGGCTACTCTTTTGCAATGTAACTTGGTGTGGGCTGCTGGGGTTAGAGGGTATAGTGCGGAGAGTTTCAAGCTCCCTAGCCAGATGGCTCTTGTCTATCAAGGGTAATTCTCCAGCAAAGGGTGCAGTTCACTTTTTATTGGCAAGCATAAACTACTATAAGTTCACTGGAAGAAAATTTGATTATAGAAAAGCTAGAATTTACTAATCCTTTCATGCCTGTGACAGAGTATAGTCTCAGGGTCTCTTTCTCTCCTTGTGGCCTTTACAACAGGGCTGCTGGACTTCTTATATGAGATATGGGGCACCCAAGGCACACTAACAGAAATTTCCAGGCGTGTGAGCCTCGCACCACTTTTTCTGTCTAGTATATAGCAAAATGTGTCCCTAGTCCAGACCAAATTGTATCTAGTGAAATGAGTACTCAACCTTCCCAGCTGGAGCTATCTTTGGAGATCAGGTAGTACAGGTGGCTTGGCAGCCTGTGCGTGATCCGTCCTCAGAATACCTAGCTCTGCTTTCCCCTCCACCCACTCACTTCATCCCCACCTGTGGCATGAGGAACCAAGGTACTCTGAGGTGTAACCCTTACCCTTACTGGTCTCTGTGTCAGTGAGGATTTTCACCAGACACTAAATGGTTTAGCCCTTACCTCTTTCAGGCCATTGGTCAAAACTCATCTAAAACAACACCCTCCCTTGTATTACACTCCATTGCCCTTCTCTTGAAATACATTCCATTTCCACAGCCAGTTCTATGTCTATAGCACATTTTCTCACTTGGCTTAAGATCTATTGTCTCACCCTCATTGGAATGCCCTAGAGAAGAAAATTTGACGTTATGTATTATTCTTGTTGTATTCTTAATGTAGAGAATTCCTGACATGTTGTACTTGCTCAATAAAGACTCCCCAAAGGTACATAGATTTGAAATTGTGCATAGTATTTTACCCAGAAAAAAAAAATATGACTTCAAGTATTTATCCTCAGAGAATGAAAGAGTAAGTGCATGTAGTATATGTAAGCATAAGTGTTAACATAAATGTTATTTAAAACATATCCTTCATTTAAAAGTGGAATTTTTTTGATATCACCAATGACAAAGTTATTACTAATTAAACAAGTTATTTTTAGTCTTTATTGAGTGACATTGAAAACCTCATCTCCGGACATGCTTTAGGGTAGATAAGGCCATGAAAAAGGAATATATAAAACACTTTATAACTTTTACATGAACGTATAGACACACACACACACATAAACAAGAGAAGGAGAAATAACACATGGAATTCTGTTTAGCTAAATAGTGGTTAACACTGTTTTGGTTGATTTTTAATTTATCTGTGATTGTTTTATTTGCTGATTTAATTTTATTCATGAGTATATAATATATTATATATACATCATGAAATAAAAAAACAATAAATTCAACTTACATTAGTAAAAATCAGTCCAATGTAACTCATACTTTCTCTGTCTCTTTATTTTATTTTATTATTAAATCATAGCTGCGTACATTAGTGCAATCAAGAGGTACAATGTGCTGGTTTCATATACAATCTGAAATATTTTCATCAAACTATTTAACATAGCCTTCAGGGCATTTTCTTTGTTATTGTTTGAAGACATTTATATTCTGGATTATTTCTGAAGTTTTGCCTGTGCCCTTATGAAGGCTTTTGCATCTTATCTTACCTTCAAATTATTTGCATCTTACATTACCTTCAAATTGTTTCATAATTGTGTTTTCACTGTATTTTTCCTGCCCTTCATTTTTTTTTTTTTTTTGGTCCAAGACAAATCTTTGTACTAGATTGTAACAGAAAGCTCTGCTGTAAATTCAGCTTCCATTAGTATTAAATAGTAAAACCTGGAATGTTTTTCCAGTGTAATGAATAAAATTGACCACAGAAATTCATTAGCTACCACCTTTATATTAAAGGAAGACCCATGATCTGCCTCACTTAGTTTTTATAGAGTGCAAGATACAGAGCATTATTATGTGATAGCTTTAAGGAAACATTTTATTGAGAAATGAGACAGAATAGAAGCTATTAGAAGGATTCCATAAGGGAGAAATATGTTAACCTACAGCCTATACAGTCTTTTCTTTGTCTTTGTCTTAGAACCGTGACTTTCTCTGGCTCATTCACTTCTGCTCCCCAGCCCTTTTAGTCCACTGTGCCATGAATTCTCATCCCCATGAATTCTTAGAGCATCACCAGACACCCCCTCTCACTCTGATGATGCTGTATACTCAGCAGAATTTTGTAAAATAATTGTTGAGTTTAGAACCATCTCTGTGTGTTCTTCCAGAATTCTCAACTAACCAGTACAGCTTAGAAATGTAGATGGGGAAATGCCTTGTGTTTGAGACATGGATGTATTTAATACACTCCCTCCAAAAAATGACTCATTCTAGTGTCGTAAAGCTACTTGTCAAACATTCAAAGTAGAATAATAATTGCATTATCTAAATGATATAATATGTATGATGCAGGGCTAAGTACACAGAAAGCTCTCAGTAGCTGTTAAGTTATATGTTTAGTGCTCTCTCCTCCTCCAGAGAAAGTGCATTTGATAAAGGATAACTAAAACACACTGAATTTTTGATATAAATTTCCAAGAGAATTTTTTCTAAATACTGGCTCTATTTTTACCAATTGTGACAAAGAACAAAAGATAGAGATCTTGGAAATTCTGTAGCAAAAAACAGGTAAGAATAAAAATTAGGTGGCTATGGATGTGAACATAAGCTCTGCTATATTTTTACCTCCACAGAACAATGCAGGCTGAGCATTGATGCCTTTTCAATCACCACAGTCAACTTTCTGGGCTTCAGTCAGTAGTGACAGATAATTCATCACACATCACAGTAAATATTAACTTAGAGTTGGAGATTAGGATGAATATTATTCCAAGCAATAATGGTTGAATTGGCAAGTTACTCCACACCATAAATAAAGTAACCTTGGAAAGTTGTTGAGCAATAAAATAAAAATCACAAAGACATCTGATACTTATAAAAGAACTCTAAATTAACCAGCAAAATGGGATCATCATTCTTTTTGATAGATGGGTAGAGATTAGTCCTGATTGCTGGGGTACATAGCACATCATGTAATGCCTATCTTCTCTTATACCCAATATGCTCTCCCTGTATGTCAGACTTTCTCTTTAAAACATAGATTAATATCCTTCAACCTGCTAGGGCTACTCATAGTCTCATTCTTATTT
>CAUYON010040459.1:0-15250 GCA_963573935.1 Arctocebus calabarensis
GGGCTGGGTTTGAACCCACCATCCCCAGTATAGGGGGCTGGTGCCCTTCTCACTGAGCCACAGGCACTGCCCTTGTATTCCTTTTTTTTTTTGCAGTTTTTGGCCAGGGCCAGGTTTGAACCCACCACCTCCGGTATATGGGGCCAACGTCCTACTCCTTTGAGCCACAGGCGCCGCCCACAAATGTGATATTTTAAAACAACTGCAGGTAAGTGCTGTAGTGTCTCAAGTGGTATAATTTCTATCAATAATGTAATAACTATCACATGCCACGCCCTCCTCAGAGGAGTATATTTTCCATTTCTCAAAGTAGAAATGTCTAAGATTGGATCATTTATTGCAGCAGGCTAGAAAGAAAATGCTCCTCAGGAGAGAGAAGTTCAGCCTTCAGACAGGGACAGCTCAGCCTAATCCATTTCAATCTAGTCCCTAACGACATTACCAGCCAGCTCTGTGTAAAAAGCGAATCTCAAAGGCAATTGATCTTCTAAATAAAAGTCAGCTGAGACCGATGTAAAAAACAGTAAAAAAATAATGAGGATTCCACCTCACATCTATATTGTGCTTTAGTGTTTAGGGAAAAAAATGCCCCTCTATTGTTTAATCTCTTTCTCTTATCACCCCGATGAGGTGAGTAGAGCTGAGAGGGTCACTCAAATGAGGGACAGGAAAGCTGACGCGGGGAGAGATAAAAACCTACACAAAACCCTCCAAAGATAAGTCTCTTATAAAGAGTGTGAGCCTCAGGACAGAAGGTCGCAGCCAGGGCTCCGGACACCTGTCCCAGAGGAAGTGCAGCAGAAAGCCCCGGTCTGGGCACTGGGAAGGCCGTGATTCAAACCACAACCTTGCCACTCATCAATGTGCCTGCCACCTCCAGATAATGATGCCCACCTCACAGGGTTCTCTGGAGCTCAAATGAGAGGCTGACTACGATGGCTAGGACACTCTTTGGACTACAGTAGGCCCTGAGTGAACAGGACTTCTCTTTCTCTTTTCTCTTCTTGCATACTATCATTTAAACAAATGCCAATGAGAAAAACTGCAGAAATTATTGATATTAGTGAGAAGTGCAGACACACAGACTATCCTGGGGCAAATAACTGATATCCATTTGTTTCACAAAAGATGATGCTGTTCCTGCTGGCAGGAACCTTTATGCAGGCTCCTTAGCTATGGTATTTGGTCTCCTTGTAATGCCCCATCACCAGCGAGCTGTGTGAATCCAGGCAAATCAGATAACCTCTCTGGGCCTCTTGAATTAGACTTGTGTTTAGGTAGGCCATCTCTGGGGATGTGGATAACTCTAACATGGCATGATGCTATAAGGAAACTCTTCACCTGTGAGTAAAATGAAAAACAATGAATTCACAATATACTATGTCACAGAACTTCAATAACTTGCAACAGTTGGATGCCCAAAAGGCAAGCTAATTCTGCTGTGTTCCAGGCCACTCACTCTACACAGGTATCTAAGAAAAACACAACTTAAGGTAGACGGAGGTCATTTCTTTGACATAAAAGGACACCCGAATATGGGTGGTACCTGTGGCTCAGTGAGTAGGGTGCTGGCCCCATCCATATACCAGAGGTGGTGGGTTCAGGCCCAGCCCTGGCAAAAAACTGCAAAAAAAAAAAAAAAAAAAAGACACCTGAATAAAATTAGTCTGGCTATTTTGCATCCAGTCATTCCTGAGATGCTCATGAGCTGCCCACCATTGGTCAAGGTCCTGGGTTCTGAGGTACGAAGGTGAACAAGGTAGCTCCAGGTACCATTCAAACTCCAGTGAGGACTCAGAAACACTTCCTCTGTTCCTCCCATTTGGCAGGATGGTTGATCCTACTCTTTCTTCAAGAAATAGTACAATGCTTCATTTTCTGTGATGCCTTTCTGACCTCTCCAGCAAAAATTAGGGGTTCTCTCCGATTGTAGATGTATTCTTTATATGAGCATCAAAAATTTATAAATCAAGGTAGAATTTGCATATAATGAAATACACAAACCTGAAGTATAGACTAGTTTTACAAGGATTTACATTTGTCTACAACCTACAACCCACAACCTTATCACCTTACCTGTCTAGTGATCTGACAGTTTTATTTCTACATATACTAGTATCGTCAAGGGAGAAAGACACTCTCTTCCTCCTAGAGTCACCAACTGTCCTGGTTTGCCCAGGACTGAGGGTTCTCCTAGGCTAAGGGAATTTCAGAGCTAATATCTGGAAAATTCCAGGCCAGCACTAATCCCTTCTTAGTCAATTCTTGCCACACCCCACTTTAACCCAGAGTCAACCACTGTTCAGACTTGCTTTATCATTAAATAGGTTTCCCTGTGCTAGAAATTTGCATGAATGGAATGATGCAGTAGTTTCCTGTTGTGACTAGACTCCTAGATAGGTCCGTAGCATGAGTGAGCTCACCCCTTGTTACAGGCACCTGCAGTTTACTTTGTCTCTGAGCAGTATTCCACTGCATGAATAAACCACAAATTCTTTGTTTATTCACTCACGTGTTGATGAGAATTTGGGGTTGCTTCCAGTTTGGAATTACTAAGAATAAAGCTGTTACGAATTTCTTGTGGGAGTCTTTTTGTGGATATGGATTTTTATTTCTCTTGAGTAAATATCTAGAAAGCCAGATCACTAGAAAGGTAGATGTGTAAATTCATGAGGAGCTGCCTGACTGATTTCTAAAGCGGTTGTACCATTTTACATGCCAGCCAGCAATTTATGTGGGTTCCCATTGTTTCATATTCTCATCAACGTTTGGTGTTGTGTTTTTTTAACTTTAGCCATTTTAGTAGGTATATTATATAGTGGCATCTAATTGTGTTCTTAATTCCCATTCTCCAATGCTTAATGATGTTGAACACTTTCCAGGTGATTTTAGGCCATTTGAGAACTATCTGTTCAAATCTGCCTATTTCTTGTCTTTTTAGTATCTATTTTACAACTTCATTATACATATATATGTATATTATGTAAGACATGTATTAAATATTTTATCCCAGTGTGTAATTTGTCTTTGGAAGAGCTAAAGTTTTTAATTTTAATGAAAATTAAAACTTCTTATCAACTTCTTATTTTATCTTCTTATCAACTTCTTATTTTATCTAAGAAATCTTTTTCTCAAAGTCAAGAAGACACTCTGCTACAATTTAGCGAATTTTGGGTATGATGCCAGGCGTAAAGTCCATTTTTTCCCATATATCTAGCTGTTCCAGCACCATTTGTTAAAAAGACTTTTCTTTCTCTACGAAATTTTTTTTTTGCATCCTGTTAAAAATCAACTGATAAAATATGATTGATTCTACTTCTGGACTATTATAACCCATTGATGTCTTTGTCAATATTCACACCAATAACACACTCTGTCGATCACTGTAACTTAAAATCATGTGGCCTAAGTCCTCCAACTTTGTTCTTTCTTCTCAAATTACTTATCTAAGTCTATTCCATTTCAAAATGATTTTTAAACCTAGTTATCAATTTCCACTAAAAACCAAATCCTAGTAGAATTTTAATTGAGATTGCATTAAATTTATAATCAATTCTGGTAAAACTAATATCTTAACAAAACCTGACTCTTTCGATCAATAAGCATGATATACTTCTCCAATTATTTAGTCTTTGTTAATTTCTTATCATTTTATATTATCTTATGTGTAGAGACCATATTTTTAGAAAATATTCCTTAAGTGTTTATGGTTTTGATTCTATTACATAATTTTCAAAATTTCATTTTCAAATTGTTAGTTGCTAATATATAGAAATACAATTGACAGTATTCTGCAATCTTGCTAAACTGACTTACTATTTCTAATAATTTCTTTGGTTTGCTAGATTTCTGGGGTATTTATGTAAAAGAATCCTGTGTACCATGCACAGATATAGGAACAATAATAATTTTTTTCATTTCTAATTTTTATACCTTTAATTATTTTTATTATCATATTCCTCTGGTTAGGACTACCCAAAAAACAATGAATATAGTGAATTCTTGTCTATCTTAGAGGAAAAGTGAACAGAATTTTACCTCTACGTATAACATTAACTATAGGATTTTTTGTAGATGGTCTTTATCAGGTTAATTTCTCATCTAATCCTAATTTACTGGATGTTTCTAACATAAATAAGTGTGAGTTTTGTTAAAAAATGTTTCTTCATTAACTACAAGAATCATATGATATTCTCCTTTATTTTTCTAATGTGGTAAATTCCAACGACTGATTTTTCATTGGTAAAGCAACCTTACATTTCTAGGTTAAACCTGAAGTGTTCATGCTGTATTAGCTCTTTCATATATCACTGAAGCTGATTTGATTAATATTTTGTTTACATAGTCTACATTTTATACATGAAATTATTGGTCTAAAGCTTCCTCACAATGTCACTGTCTCTGTTGGGTATCAAGGGGATGCTATTGTCATAAAAGGGGAGTTACTTTCTGAAAGGGTTTTTTAGTAAAGGTGATATTTCTTTTTTAAAAGCTTGATATATGTCACAGTGAAAACATCTAGGCCTTAAGTTTGCTTAAAGGGGAGTTTTTCATTAAGAATTTAAATTCTTCAGCCAATGTGTGACGATTCATATGTTCTATTTCTTCTTGTGTCAATTTTAGTAATTTGTGTCTTTCAGAACATTAGTCTCTTTCATCTAAGTGGTCCAATTTATTGGAATATAATTTTTCACAATATTCAATCATCATTTTATTGTCTGCAGAATCTGTAGTGATGTTTACTCCCTTTGTCACTCATTCTTCTCCTAATCATCCTGATCACAAGTTATTAATTTTATTATTAATCTTTTCAAAGAACCAGCTGGTTTCACTGACTGTATGTATTCTTTCTTTCATTCTATTTCAATGTTATCTATTCTTTATTATTTCCTCTGTTTATTCTGGCTATATTTTGCTTTTCTTTTTCTAATAAAGAATCTATATCACTAATTGTAAACAATCCACATTTCTACTACCATGTACAAAAATTTACTGCTTTACAAATATTAGGTAGAGTTAGTTAATGGAATTGTTCAAATCTTGTATATTTTTACTGGTTTTTGTCTACTTATTCTATCAAATACCGGGACCCAAATGTTGACATATCAAAATGCAATAGTTAGGGTTATCTATTTATGCCATTAGTATGTCAGTTTTACTTTAAAGTTATGCTTTGAAATACATTTGCATGTAGGATTATTGTGTATTCTTGGTGGCTTGATCCTCCTATTATTACAAATTATCCTTTTTCTTTTTTGCTTGAAAATCTACCTG
This sequence comes from Arctocebus calabarensis, assembly GCA_963573935.1. Classification (NCBI taxonomy): domain Eukaryota; kingdom Metazoa; phylum Chordata; class Mammalia; order Primates; family Lorisidae; genus Arctocebus; species Arctocebus calabarensis. The sequence continues at coordinate 5,275 of CAUYON010040459.1, forward strand.
TTCTTTTTTTTTTTTTTTTTTTTAAATATGGAACGCTCCACGAATTTGCGTGTCATCCTTGCACAGGGGCCACGCTAATCTTCTCTGTATCATTCCAATTTTAGTATATGTGCTGCTGAAGCAAGCCCTACCTGTTTGATTTTAATATACCCTAACCAGCTTTCTAATAATTACTGTTGGCATGATGTCTTTTCCTTCATCTTTTTCTTTTTACATTATGCTTATTTAATTTCAGTTTCTGATAAAAAGCACATAGTTGGCATCTTGCTTTCTTATAAAGTTTAACAATCTTCACTTTTTTTTTTTTTTTTTAGAGACAGAGTCTAACTTTATCACCCTGGGTAGAGTGCCATAGAGTCACAGCTCACAGCAACCTCCAACTCCTGGGCTTAGGCGATTCTCTTGCCTCAGCCTCCTGAGTAGCTGGGACCACAGGTGCTGCTGCCACAACACCCAGCTATTTTTGGTTGCAGTTTGGCCAAGGCTGGGTTTGAACCCGCCACCCTCGGTATATGGGGCTGGCACCCTACTCAGGGAGCCACAGGCGCCAATCTTCACTTTTAAATGTAGTGTTATGTATATTCACATTTAATTCTTTTTTTATATTTAATTCTTGAAACAGTAAGGTTAAGTCTACCCAGGTGTTTACTATTCAACTATATGTTTCTGGTCCTGTCCCCTCCTTTCTTGACACCTTTACCCCTTTGTTCTGGGTTAAGTATTTTTTTAATATTCCATTTTATCCCTCCTGATTTATTATCTATAGTGTAAGTGATTGCTCCATAGTTCACAATATATATATTTAGCTTAACAAAACCTCACTTCATTTTTTTTTTTTTGAGACAGAGTCTCACTACATCGTCCTGGGTAGAGTGCATGGCGTCACAGCTCACAGCAACCTCAAACTCTTGATCTTAAGTAATTCTATTGCCTCAGCCTTCCAAGTAGCTGCTACAGGCACCTGCCACAATGCCTGGTTACTTTTTTGTTGCAGTTGTCATTGTTGTTTAGCAGTCTCAGGCCAGGTTGGAACTCGCCTGCCTCAGTGTATAGGGGCAGCACTCTAACCACTGGACTTTGAGGCGCTGAGCCCTCACTTCAAATAATATTTAACTCTTTGCTTATAACACAAGAACTTCTATTTCCCTACCCATTTTTGTGTTATATTTTTGTTACATATTTTATTTGAATATATGCTATATACTATAGATCAAATATTATTTAATCTCTGATTGTCCAATAGAAATTAAGAGGAGCACTCTAGGAGGCTTAGGTGGGTGGATCACCAGAGCTCACACATTGGAGACCAGACTGAGCAAGAGTGAGACCCCGTCTTTAAAAATTAGCCGGGCGTTATGGTGGATGCCTATAGTACCAACTACTAAGGAGGCTAAGGCAAGAAAATCACTTGAGCCCAAGAGTTTGAGGTTGTTGTGAGCTATGATGTCACAGCACTCTACTGAAGGTGACAAAGTGAGACTCTGTCTCAAAAAAAAAAAAAAATGAGGAAAATAATTTTTTTATATTTATTCTTTATTTACTTTTCCTGGTTTTAAGTTTCCATTTGGTGTTATTTCTGACTGATGAGCTCATCCCAGGCTGGTGGGGGGAAAAGGACTGTTTCCAATCCCTGTCTCAGCCCAGGAAGTGCTTCGCAAAGGTCCTAAAACTTGAGGGGTGTGGCTTGAAGGGTACACAGAAGTGCTTCCAGGGCCGGCTGGTGAGTGTTCCACTAGAAGTACAGGGATGTGCAGTGGGAGAAAAACCACCCCACTCTGCCTACTCAGGCTCAGGAAAATTTTACAAAAATGGTAACATAGATTACAGGCAAATAGGTATTTTCCAAAAGATTAAATGAAAGAATGATAGTTTGAGAAACCAACACTTTTAGAAAAAGATGTGTGCAAAAGCTCCCTGGGGTATCCTAGTGATGGTGCAAAATGAAGTGGACTGTACATGAAGGATGGAATTGAGATAAATAGAGCAAAAGAGGAAGGTCTCGGCGGGATGTTTAAGTACCTTGAATATCACAGGAGGAACTGGATTTTATCCCATAGGCACTGGCAAAGTCTTCAGCAGGGCTATGGCATGGGAACATTCATATTAAAAGATGGCTCAGGACAAGACTGAAAACAGAGCCACAGATTAGGCCCTCGGTCTGCGTTACACTGTGCAGTGGAACGTAGAAGGCATCGGAAAACTTCAGAGGCTCAATCTACCAATTAGATTTGGGAATAATGGAAAAGGAAAATTAGAAGAAATAAAATCATAATCCTAAGAGCAAGGAAAAGAAACAGGTAGGCCAAAGGAAAAGAAAGCAGGGTCCCCAAACTGGGGAACCCAGATCTGCATACTACCTCCCCTATCAATGCTCCCAATCTGTGTTTGCAGCATTTCCCATCTTCAATTGTCATACAGACCTCCGGGGCCCATGATGTGAAAGCCAGATATCAATAGAAGAAAAAAAAAAAACAACTCGATGACTGCCTGTCCACTTCCAGGAATTATTTATATGGCCACTGGCAGCAGGAGATGAGGGGATGAGAAAGAAACACACCGGGTTCAGGATGGAACAAATCTAATGCACAGAGAGGGCCTGAAACTCTCTGATGCTGCCTGGCAGCAGTCCTGGCCAGACCCTCCCCAGGATCAAGGGTTTTAATGCCTTATGCAAATGTGAAATAGAGGTGAGCCTTAGCAGGAAAGACTCCTATTCTAGAACAAGTGATAGATGATGAAATGTGAAGCTAAAAGGCCCAGATAAGCTGTTAGTTCTTGCTGAAGGCATTCTCCAATGGCTGGGAAGAAATAGTCTTTCCTATAAACTAAAACCACACTTCCTACTTGGAGTTGCATCACTGTAAAGAGATGTTATCTCGACATTGACACACCTCTATGCTGGGGCTGCTGCATTCGGGGCAGCCGTGTGTGGCATCGCTGTTACCATAACTCCATTGGGAGTAAACACCAACCAGCTGCTCCACCCCCAGGAACACCCAGGAACAAGGCCCTGACGAACAAGAACTCAGGGAAGGACTCCATGGGGACAGCCCCTGCTTCCCAAAGGCTGCTGGCTCCAGGGCAGGAATCTGGGCTGTGGAAGGACTCCAGCTGGCTGCAGCCCCACTCAGAGCTCTCAGACCCCATTACTCCCCTTCACCAGAAATCAAATTTTGGGAGGAGAAACTGTCATTCTCCCACCTCAAAGAAGATGAATACCCTTATTCACCTCAAATACCCTTATTATCTCTCTTGCTTCTTCCGGTAGACAACGGGTCCAGTTTCCTTCTCCCTGAAGGAAGACTTGGCCTAGAAGAGCACTCTGGGAAGGAAGCCTTTGGAAAGCAGGGGCTGAGCCTAAGGAGAAGGGCTCTCTGCCTCAGAATAACCTGATGTTCCAAATGGCTGTGAGCTACAGGAGATGGTGGACAGCCAGGCACCTGTCCTACTGGGATGCCAGGAGTGACACAGAAGGAGATGTCAGGCTCCTCCAGGCCCAGGCTGCTCAAACATGACTGCACACGAGGCCCACGCATGGAGCACTGCAGGCCTTAGTGCTGCAACTCAGCGAGTCTTGTGGTGTGAGGCTCACTCACCTGCACCCACCTGAAGGCACGGTTCTGATATAAGGCCTGTCTTTCTAATGAAGAACCAAAATTAAAGAAGAGTAAGCAACATGGTATAATGGCACAGATAGAGGCAGGACCAAAGCCCACACTGAGGTCAGCGTTCCAAACTCAGCAGACTACATCCAGCTCTAGAATAAGGCAGTGAGACATTTACCTGGTTGCTGGGAGTGTACTGACGCGGGTGAAAAATATGGATGGCTCAACTTCGACATGCAGCCCCATGGACAGGTTCCGATAATAGCCTTCAACGTGGCCTGGGCCTCCAGAGTATTTGAAATTCAGGATAGCTTCCAAGGTCTAAAGAGATGTGAAAAAAGGATAAGTTAGTACTCACTATGTTGACCGACACCCTTCGCCAGGAGGCAGGCTTCACTATGAAGAGTCCACGAGTAATCCCGGCTGCTAACATTGCCACCTTAGGCTCCTCTCACTGACTCTCCTCCCCGCTGAGACCTGGCACCTGGTACCTCACACCATCTTTCCTGTGATGCCTCAATATATACACAGTTCTCAGAATGGACATGCAAATGGAAAGGGGTTCCAAGTTTGTTCTGTGGTTGAAGACAGTATTTTAAAGAGAAAAACACAGTTCAGTGGGCATCACTTAGACACATAGATCAGATGAGGTGCAGAAAGGGGGTATTCATGTCAAGGAAGTAGAACACGGCTGCACGCTAATGTTGAGTAAATGATGACAAACTCCACATCCACAATGCTTCTCTGAACGTGTTCACGACCTGAGGTCACAGGCCACCAGGACCCTTCCACAAAGGGCAGGATGCTACATTTGCTCCCCAACAGCAGAGCAAGGGATAAGGAGCCACTCCAGGGTAATGAATTGCTAAAGGCCAAGTAGGACCCTGGAGTCCAGGCAGGAGAGCAGTTCCCAGGTACTCACAGGCTCCCCGCCGTGGGTCTCCACCAGGTGCTTACACAAAGGACTGCTGGGAGGACAGAACAGCAGAGACATCTGCCACCCTAGGGTAGGCTGGGCATGGAGAAGAGGGCCAGTCACCTCCATGGGACAGGTGAGAAACTGAGACCTGAGCCCAGTGCCCACGTGACGCTCCTCTGGAGGAGGCAGCCCTGAGCCAGGACACCACACCACTGCCGTCAGAGGGCCTGCCACTGGGTCAGGGATTAGAAATCGCTCACATGCAGTAGGACAGAGCCCTGCTGCTGCAGACATTGGGCAGCAATGCCAAGAGCCCCGGTCCCACAAGCCTACCCACCTGGGGCTGAGGAGACCTGAGGATGGCAGAGGCCCATCTGCCCTGCTAGGGCCCTTGCAGCCCCACCAGGGAAGGGGGAGATGTGGGGAAACCTAGCCAGGGGCTGGCATGCAGGAGGGCCCATTGCTGGGGAGGGGAGCACACGGAAACCCTGTATCTTCACCAGAGGGCTCTGGAGCCTGGGGGACACCACAAGTAACCATAGCAACAAGAAATCCAAGCACAGCTCGACTCTCGTCTGCACAACTTGGCCTTCCACAGCAATGTCCTAAAACAGGACATTGATTGAACACCAGCTACGGTCTCTGGGCCAAACCTGGTGCACAGCCTCTCTCCTAGCCTGAGAGCTAAGAACAGTTTTTACATTTTTTTAAAAGGCTGTAAAATAAAACAAAACAAAAACAGAGAAGAACATGTACAGAAATCACACGTGGTTGGCAAAGCCTAAAGTATTTCCTATATGGCCTTTTACATAAAAAAAAAAAAAAAGACCCATAAAACTCTTAAAAGAGGCCAAGTGTGGTGGCGCCTGCTTTTAATCTTAGCACTTTGGGAGCCCAAGGCAGGAGGATTGTGGCGGGCAGGGATTTAAGACCAGCCTGAGTACCATAGAGAGACACCCTCCTTACCCTCCCAGCTGCCTCTACAAAAAACGTGGTGCAACCGTGTAGCTCAGGCAGGGGAATCACTCCAGCCCAGGAGGTAGAGGTTGCAAGGAGCTGCGATGATGGCGATGCACACCAGCCTGGTCAACAAACAGAGCAAGACCCCTGTCTCCAAAAAGGGGAGAGAATATAGGAGTAAATCTTCAAGACCTGGGATTAGGCAATGGTTTTATAAATATGACACAAAAAGTGCCAGCAATAAGCAAAAAAATAAAAGGAGACTATTGTAGAACTCTGAGAAGGGCAGAGCTTCAGTAGGAAGGGTCAGGCGTGTCCACCGCTGCAGGCCGTCATGGCAAATGAGAGGTCTGGCCCTGACCGTGTGCTAAGTGCAGAAGTAAGCCCGCTCTCTCACCTGGTGAAAGCGACCACAGCCATGTTTCCAAAGGTTAAGACAGGGCTCCTGTCTTCTTCCTGCCTCCCTGAGCTTCAGAAGTCTCATTTCCAGAAGCCTTCCTGGCAAGCTGCATTTAGCCCTTGGTTACTGCTTTTGTTGACAACCTATTCTCCTTTCCAATGAGGAGGCAGTCACGGCTGCTGAATTTTTAAAAAATAAAGAAAACAGCCTGTTTGTGCATGGTGTCAGCCCAGAGCAAGCTCAGGAGAGCGCATCCCTGGGGGAGGGCAGCCGGCAGGGCAGGGGAGAGCGGGAGCAGTGCCGGCTCGGCCAGGCTCGCCACTCGGGCTCCCTCACCTCGCCCTTCGCAGCCTCGGTTTCTCCGCTGTTAAACGAGAACAACAATTAGCACACTCTCACTAGACTTTAGTGAGGATCACGTGAGAAAACGCAGTAAGAGAACAAGTGCTTGGTCACTCAACAAACTCCTTTCTCCCTCTGGAACTCTACGCATCTGACAGCCTGGGTGACAGAGCTTAGAATAGGAGGAAATGGATGTCAGCCCTATTTCTCCTAGTTATTTTTCTTTCTTTTTCTTGTGGTAAAATATAATAATACCGAAGTTCCCACTTTCCCTGGATTTAAACAGCTCTGTGGTGTGACGTGCGCCCATACTCTGGAGGCCCCATCCCCGTCAGCTGCCTGCACAGTGGCTTCTCCTTCCCAAAGTGAAACTTCAGCCCGTCGAGCAGTAACTCCTGCTCCCCTGGCAACCCTTCTACGTTTTGTCCCCACAGACCTGACTGCTCTAGGAGCCTCATATAAATGTCACACACCATGTGTCCTCCTGTGACTGGCTGATCTCACTGCGGCATAATGTCATGCTGCAGCACACGCTGACTTTCCTCTTTTGCAAGGCTGAGTGACACCCCGTCCTGTGAGGTCCCACGTTTTACTTGTCCATTCATCCGTCACAAACACCTGGATGGCTTCCACCCTCTGGCTCGCGTGGCCAGTGCTGCTATGAAGACAGAGTGTATGAGGACCGAGGCCGTTTACTCTTTGGGCTTCTGAACCGTGTGGTGGTTCCACCTCGAGTTTTTCTGAGGACTCGCCGCACCTTGTTCCTAGCAGCTGCACCGGTCTACCCTCCCGCCGCAACGCGTAGGCCCTATTTGCCCACATCCTCCCCAAACGCTTGTCACTTTCTGCACAATTGATAACAGCCAACGACAATAGTTGTGAAGTGGCGTCTCACTGTGGTTTCGACTTGCATGTCCCTAATGACTAGTGATATGTAGCATCTTTTCATGTGTTTATTGGTCACTTGTGCATCTTCTTTGGGGAAATTTCTATTCGGGTTCTTCAATTCCGTGTTAAAAGCTCCTCCCGATTCCTCAAGCCGTCTTCCATGCCAACATGTTTATAGGTTCCCTTCAACTTCTGTACTACCAGAAATACCTCAGTGATTCTCTCCACCTATATAAATATTCCTCCTCCTAATGACCCAGATAAAGCCACACCTTCTCACTAACGAAGTGCTCAGTGCAACACAGATTTTAATAGTCAAGGATCATATTTTGGCCTTACCAAAATTCCAAATCTGTTTTCCACTCCCCTTAGCCCAAAGCACTGCCCTATCATCCCCAAAAGGGGTGCTGTTTTGTTGTGTCATAAACCTCTTCAAATTGCCCTTGTCATCGTCAGAACTTAGTAAGCGTTTCTGTAAGAACTCTGAGCCTGACTTTCACCTGTTTGATCTAGTCTTTAATTCACCTTTTCAAATACTTGCTGGATATCTTCTGAGTGCCAGGCTCTGTGCTCAGTATAAGACAAATAAGATGTGGTCCCTGGTTGCAGAAAGCTCAGTAAATGGTGAGTGAACAAATAAGCAAGTGAATAAATTAAGCAATAAATACACGAAGCCAGCCCATTACCTAACACATGTATGGCATCTTTCTCAAATTGCAGGCATAGTGGTCAAAAAAATAAAAAAACAAACAGATTCTCAATAACAACTTCAAAAAGCCAAAATCTGTAAAGCAACAACTAATACCACACTGGCTTTTTTGTCTTTTTAAGGTAAACTTAAAGTCACCTCCAGAGAGTGATGCAGAAAAAAACCCCAGAGAATGGGCAAAACATACTAAGATAGGTAACGGTCAAGTCCTATGTAAGAAAGAAACCATCTGTTTCTATTTTCTTGGAATTATCTGGTTCTCTATTCTGCAGAGAAGTAAGGAAAATACATAATTATGGGAGAAATATACAATTTATGAAAATTGAGCATAGAACAGGTCTTGTGAAATTGAATATTACTACCTTTCCTCCTTAATTAAAAAAATAATAATAATAGTCCTCCTTAACCTGGTGAAATTAGAATATTTTCATAAAAGCATGAAGTGTGCTGGTAAGAACAAAGTCATGAATGCCCAAGCTTTTTTTCCATCCAGTTAATGAGAATCAGGCCCTACTTTGCATAAGACTTTCCCTCCTCAGTCCTCACTTTGAAAGAAGACTATTGCCACAATCAGAAAGGGAAAGGGGACTAAAAATGAAATATTTCTTACGCATACTGCAACCTATTATTCAAGCTACAGTGAAAGGTCTTCAATGGCTACCTTTTCCTGGGTTACCAGCAGGTGCCAAGGTGCTCCAACAAGCGACCCAAGCACACTGACCACCCAAGGAAAGGGCCAAGGTGCTCCAATGAGTGACCCAGGCACACTGACCACACAGGAAAGGGCGATTCTCTCAAGTGAGGCTCAGGGCAGGTGAGTGACTGGCCCAGGCCACACATCCAGGAAGTGGCATATCCAGGATTTGAACACCATGCTGCATGGCTGGGCAGACAATTTTTTCACCATTTATGCAAACTGCTGAGAACAACATCCATTCCCTATGCAGCCATTCACTTGTTAGCCCTGGAAGGGTGTCTATCATGTGCCAGGAACCATGGCAACTGAAAGGAGGAAGATGCTCAAGTCTGGTAAAGGAAATAAGCCCAGAGCCCTCTAAGGCAAACTGGGATATGTTATGTCACGAATAAGTGCATCAGGACACATGAAGACGTGGGGAGGAAGGACTGTGTGTGCCTGTCGGGCAGGGAACAACAATCAGCTGGAGACTGGACGAGACAACTGTTAAATTGATGGAAAGCAGACAAATCAGAGAAAAACCAATTAAATTAAAACCCACTTCTTGAAATATCAATAAATAGAACAGTCTTCTAAACTGGGCTGTTTGACAGAAAAGAGGAGAAAAATTACCAACACCAGGAAAGAAAATGAGCATCAGCAGAGACCGGTGGACGCTGCGAGCCTGATGAAGGGACAGTGATAACCCCGTGTACCAGCAGATGCAACAAGTTGGATAAAATAGACACCGGCTACCCAAAATAATCAGGAAAAACAGCAAACCCAAAGAGCCTTGTGTCGACTGAAGACACTGGATTCATAATCAAAAACATAGTCTTAAAAGAAATACCAAGTTCAGGTGGTTTCTCAGCTGAATTCTATCAAACATTTACGTTATAGAGATTACCAATTTTATACAAAAATTTTTAGAAAGTAGAAAAAAGGAAATAACTTCCCCATTCTTTTTACAAGAAAAGAATATGAAAATCACAGAGTTTACCAGAAAACTATTCATGAGGCCTATACCTCTCATAAAGTTCAATGTGAAAATTCTTACCAAAATATTAATGAACCAAATTCAGTAACACGTATTATATGAAATGGGTAATACATCATGGCTATCATTAATACAAGATTGGTTTAACCTTCAAAAATCAATCAGCATCATTCACCAATTAACAGACTACTAACAGATAAAAAAAAACCATATGATCAATAGCCTCAGAAAAAATAGCAAAATTCAATAAAATTCAAAACTCATTTCTGATTTTTAAAAACTCTCAGAATGTCCTCAATCCATGAAATGCGCCCATTTATTTTTTTTTTTAATAATTTTATTGAATCATAATTCTGTACATTGGTGCAATCATAGGGCATGATTCATATACATTCAGAAATGTTTTCATCGTACTGTTATAGATAGCCTTCATGGCATTTTCTTGATCACTATATAAAGACATTGATACTCTACATTTAA
>CAUYON010040461.1:0-65144 GCA_963573935.1 Arctocebus calabarensis
AAACCTCGAAAAGAATGAATGAAGATAAATACATTCAGAAAAGAAATCAGATGATTACTCCATCGAAATATTAAGCAATATTAATAATAAAGTAACATTCACATTGTCAAATAAGGGTATGACTATTATAAAATGCTTTAACTCTGAGACTCAGTATGGAGTCATCAGTTAACTTCTTATTTTTTTCAAAGTCTCAAAAAATAGACAACTAATATTTATAAATAAAAGTAAAAGATAATTTCAAAAAAACAGATAATGCCAAATCTTATAGATAATATAAAAAGAAGAAATATTTCAAAGTCATTCTACTTAATCTAGATAAACCTGATATTAAAATTGGAGAAAATATATTGCCATAAAGGGAAATTACAAAGAGATGAAGAACCTCTATAAAGAAAATTATGAAACGCTAAGAAAGGAAATAGCAGAGGACTTCAACAAATGGAAGAACATACTATGCTCATGGCTGGGGAGAATCAGCATTGTTAAAATGTCTATGCTTCCCAGAGCCATTTACTGATTCAACGTCATTCCTATTAAAATACCAATATCCTACTTTCAAAACTTGGAAAAAATGATTCTGTCCTTTGTATGGATCCAGAAAAAACCTCGTATAGCTAAGGTAGTTCTTAGTAATAAAATCAAAGCTGGGGGTATCACCATACCAGATTTTAGTCTGTCTTACAAGGCTATAGTGGTCAAGACAGCATGGTAGTGGCACAAAAATAGAGACATAGATACTTGGAATCATATAGAAAACCTGGAAATGAAATCAACAACTTACAGCCACCTAATCTTTGAAAAACCAAACAAGAGCTTGCACTGGGGGAAAGACTCCTTATTCAATAAATGGTGCTGGGAGAATTGGATATCCACATGTAAAAGACTAAAACTGGATGCACACCTTTCTCCACTCACAAAAATTGATTCAAGATGGATAAAGGACTAAATTTAAGGCATGAAACAAAAATCCTCAAAGAAAGAATTGGAAAAGATATTAGCCTAGGGAAAGACTTTATGAGGAAGACTGCCATGGCAATAGCAACAACAGCAATAATAAACAAATGGGACTTAATTAAACTGAAAAGCTTCTGTACAGCCAAGGGGACAACAACCAAAGCAAATAGACAACCTACCCAAAGGGAAAGGATATTTGCATATTTTGAATCAGACAAAATTTTAATAACCAGGATCTATACAGAACTGCAATCATTTAATTTTTATGCAATGCTACTTTGCTGCCTGGATTGAGGTCGGCAGTTCTCAGTCTAGGTTGGTCAAGCTACTGTAGTCTGCAGGTGACCGTGTTAGGGGTCATTTTTAACTTATTCTACTTGTATTTCTGCCACCTGCTGTAGGAAGATCAAATAGCTGGGCCAAGTATTAGGGGTGCTCTGTTAATACCTCCCTCTCTGTCTGTCTGTGGTCTCACCCTATGGTCTCTCCACACAGCCTCTGGGGAGCTGGACATCCTATATGAACACTGCAGGCTCCCAGAACTAAGAACCTTCTATACAGCTTCCTAAGAACCTACTCTACCATTTATTATCAAAGAAAAAAGATGCAGCCCCACCTGCACTGTTTCCTAGTATACTCCCAGGATTCCCCAAGCATCACTTCCGCTGTTTTCTATTTGCAGAAAATGGCAAAAGACTCATCCAGTTTCAAGGAGGAGGGGAATGTTGTTTCTGCCTTTTGAATTGTAGACATTCTACCTAAAAATTGTAGTCCTTTTATTCAACTACCATTAAAACATAACATAATTAGACACACAGAACAATGAAAACGTGAATTTCGGAAGATCTGCAATCCAAAAATCCTGTAAGAATTCTGTTTCCTCTGAAATGAGGCCCTGAACCGTGATGTTTATTCTCCTGAACGGGATTGTTAGAGTGAGTTCCTCACGGGTGAACTCCTCAGCATGGGAAGATTTTACTGAGCAAGCAACTTTCTATCACCTGAGGCTTCCTCTGCTTCCTCAGCAGCTGAGGCATCAATTGTCTTGAATTTCACTTCCATTCAGAGTAATAATGTGTTATTGATGGTAAGACATGCACATTCTGCATTTGGGAATCCCGCAAGGCCATGGTCTTGTTACTTCCAACCATTAAACTTATTATGGAAGAAGATTAAATGTAATATTTGTTTGAGACCAAATATCACAGGATTTGGCAGGCTGTGCAATTACAGCTTGAAAAAAAAATGTGGTTCAAAGAATAGTATTATCCTTTGTCACATGGCAAAGCGATATACAAAGTGGCGATTTTACAGTTCAACCAACATCTGAGCAAAACTATTGATTTTTTTTAAGTTGACTGCCATTTAAAAGGGACAATTAGTTAAAGACTGACAATAAGCAAAATCTCCTACAAAGCTGCTGCTGCTGGTGCCCTCTGCTAATTTCAGTCTTTTAAAAGCCACAGATTCTAAATCTCTAGAGAAAAAGCTCAAAGGAAATTTGTCAGGGAATGTATGCCTAAGTTGCAGGAAAAAAAAGAAAAATAACAAGCCAGCTCAGCTCTCTTCTCTTCAGATATGTCTTTTAAGGCTAACAACATTCTAATTATAGAGAGAGTACGGTTGCCATCAACAGCTGAAAGCATTTTGTGGATTTAAAGAGCAAATTGAATTGAAGAAACACAGCTAATGTAACTGTAGCATCTGTGGTCCTCATAGGTTTATTCAGCCAAAACCAATGTATCTCTGAAGGTGACCCATCTTAGGAGGGGGCTGTGTTATCGCAGGTATAACTAATAAGTTATCATTTCGCAAATGATTATAAAAATGACATGTTACTCATATTGTATAAAATACCCCAAACTCAAATTACTTCAAAGTATGTTAAAAATAATAGCCCACACTTCCAAAGTGCTCTCAACGAACTTAAAATTTGCTAGTTTTTCTTCCTTTTCTATATTCATTGCATTTGGCAAGTTGAGATAATTACTTGAGTGGCATATTTATAATTACCTCTTGTGCGATAGAGTTATTTTTAAAATATAATTTTCATGAGTTCCACATTTTAGGCTTTGTTCTGCAGTTTGGGGCCATTCTTTAACATTCCAACCTTTCTAACCCTCATCATTTGAGTGAGAAAGACTATTACTTCCCTCATACAAAGTTTATGGTTGTCTTAAATTGTAAGCATTTTGCAATAAAAATAATTGTGGTCTGCTTATTTTATTAATGTCTAAAGCAAACATTGTAAATCTTTTCATCCTCTAAAACTGAGCAATGCAGCCTGAAGATCTAAATTATATGGAGTGAAAACTAAGAATTTGCTAACCATTGAGTAATTTTTCAAAGAATAATTTATATGTATCATTTTACTTTGTAAAATGATTTTCCTGGGCTTGCAGAAAGAATGGGATTGAGATCAGAAATGGAGACACATCTATTTTTGGAGAAAGTAGAGGAGAGCATAGGAAAAAAAAAAGAAGAAGATTCTGATGAACTTTGGGGCTCATTTCTCTGACTTCTTTCTCTTCTGAGTTCAACATTTCAAAAATAAATGTTTGATAACTTATGGATTTTATCGGACAACTTTCAGAATTCTCTACTTTGATCCAACGTAATTGTTTTCTAAATGATTAGAGGATATATTCAAGTTTTGGGGGAAATATAATTAAAAACACAATCTCCACACAATCCAGAAAACTCCATAAAAGTAGAAGAAAAAGAAGATTTTTTTGTTACATGAAATAATTATTAAAGCCAGAATGTGATCCAATCTTTTAGTAGATTGCAAGGACAGGAAGAAATCTCACCCTTTCACAGCCAAATAATAAACCCAATACATAGATGATCTAAGGATAAACAATCACTAACCCTCAAGTAAGAGGATGTGGAAAAACCATTTATCACACAGCTCATCCTAAATTCCATTTGCGCTAGCTTTTTGCTTTCAACCAAAGAAAAAAATAAATTTCCCTTACCTTTATAATAAAAGGTAGCTTTGTAACTTGGAGCAGGAGGCCCACCAAAGTTACATTTCTACCACTCCGTGGACTGGGATATTGGAGGGCTCACTAGCACTCTCCTCCTAGCACTCTGGGAGGCCCAGGCTGGTGGATCGCTTGTGCTCAAGAGTTTAAGACCTGCCTGAGCAAGAGCGAGATCTGGCCTCTACCAAAACCAGCCAGGGGGTGTGTCGGGTACCTGTAGTCCTAGCTACTCGGGAGGCTGAGGGAAGAGCATCATTTGAGCCCCAAAGTTTGGAGGTTTTGGTGAAATATAATGTCATAGCACAGCATTCTATCGAGGAGAACAAGAGAATAAGACTCTGTCTTTAAAAAAAAAAAAAAAGAAAACTGGGGTTGTTAGAGTACTAAATTCCTTCTGATTACATTTCAGAGAGACAGCTGCAGACACTTGAGAGAGACTTTCCTGGGTCTTAAAGGTATTCAGGCACTTACTTAGCTTTTAAAAAAAGATTTGCATACATTTCAAAGAGACAAAGGAGTCTTTTTGCAAGTTATCTAAAGTCAAAGTTCTAAGAAAAGGAAAAATATTCCCTGTCCTTATTTTCAACAAGGAGAATTAAACCTCTGATTTTAATTTGTATTTGCCTTTGCAAGGAAAGTATATTCTTAGCCCTGAGAGAGAAATGACCAACATAATACAGACTTTTTCCTTATGAATGCAAAAACTAAGAATCAGAGTAGAAAAATAATTTTCTCTGGGAGGACACACCCTGATTCCCACTCAGCATGATTTCCATTTACCATAATTGCCTCTGGAAACCAGTTCCTCAAAGACAAGAAGAGATGGTGACCGGAGTAAACCATTCCATCTTATTTCACCGCTGTTCTTCCTCCTTTATGCGTCTGCTTCACATGAGACGTCCAGTCTTCAGTGTTTATATCTGATGCTCATGATCACAGTAACCAAGAGACGGACAGACTTAGGCCAAGTCTCTACTTTCCCATGGTTCGTGGCAGTAAAATTCTCCAAAGTGGTACCTTTATAGGTGAGAAAGTGATAAATATGGAGCCTCATGCAGGAGCTTCTAATGTACCCCAGAACCTCTGTAAGTTGACTACCCCAGGAACTGTCGCAAACTGGCCATTGTGAGGAACGGGGCCCACCATACTAAAACCATACTGAACAATCCTCCTGTACCAGCCTATGAAAATGAGGTCGATTTTAAGAGGTGGTCAATGAAGGGAGGTGATCAACTATGGAGATTCCATTATTATATTCACTTCACAAAATAACTTAACACAAGGTAACTACTCAACTTTGTCCTACACAAAGTACAAAAACAATTTGTGGTTTTTGCTGTTATAACACTGCCAGACTGAGAAAAGAAAAATAGCTCAGAGTGAGGGTGAGCTCCTAGGAGCAGGCAGACCTGCCGTCCACACCCAGAGCAACTGTACAAAGGTGTTTTGTCACTGCCTTGCTGTCTCATTCATTATCTTAAAGTTCCTGGAATTTGTGATACAAAGAACAACATATAGTTCAATCAATAGTTGATGTTATTTTACTGTTAATAGTTGGTAGCAACTTAGAAACTGTCTTCTCTTAGAAACCCACTTTAACTGCTACTAATTGGACTT
The DNA here is from genome assembly GCA_963573935.1 of Arctocebus calabarensis. Taxonomy (NCBI): domain Eukaryota; kingdom Metazoa; phylum Chordata; class Mammalia; order Primates; family Lorisidae; genus Arctocebus; species Arctocebus calabarensis. The sequence goes on from CAUYON010040461.1 coordinate 5,562, forward strand.
TATATTAAGAGCAACTGGAATCTATGATCCCAGGTGGCTATCCTCAAAGTTTAGGTTCAAATAAACTCTATACTTCATCATGTTTTCTGAATCTCATTATTTAAGATTGGCAGTATCAGTGACTTTGAGTTGGAATTCCATTCTGAGTGAGAGCTTCTAATCATGCTAGAGTTTAAAAAATAAGTGTAGGTTACATGAACAATAACAAAGATCCTTATGTGTCTTTATAAGTTGGTAGAAATCATGTATTGAAAGAATGACATCTAAATTTTGAAAGCCTTATTTAACTAATGAATGTACAAATTGTGAGGATTTTTTTTTTTTCAGTTTTTGGCAGGGACTGGATTTGAACCCATCACCTCCAGCATATGGGGCCTGTGCCCTACTCCTTTGAGCTACAGGCACTGCCCTAGATTTTTTTTAACTTTAAGAGTTTATAGAGAACTTTACAACTCTCTACCAAGTCCCTGGGTTGTTTAATATAGAATGCCAACAGAACCACCAATCTGAAACAAATTTACCTTAATTTCTCAAGTGTGTGTCAATTCATTTAAGCCATCTGCCAAAAGAATGATCCCTGAGAGAGGGCAGTATAAATACGTCGACTTTATTTATGTTGAAAAACTAGTTCTATTGCCAAATAGGCATGGAAATGAGAGCCAAAGCAGTACTGGATAACAAATCCAAGAGGTAAATAAAAACTATACGGATTCTCATAAGCATAGAATTGAAACCACTTACATTAAAATGTAAGGCTACAGTGAAAAAAGTCTGATTTCTGTCCAAGTATAGATACATGTACCCAAGGGTTGACCAGCCATCATTCTGTAACTTCCCTACTACTGTAGCTGCTCACTGCAGGTCACATTTCCTTGACAAGTGCAAGATTTGTGACTTCCCAAACCACTCCTGTAGATGACACTGCCTTTGTAAAACCTAATGCCGGTCTTTGAGAATCTTCCAAATTCTACATTCAGGGCACCAATTGATAACAACTGGACCAGTGGACATGCATGGGAACAGATTAGACAAGTCCTGTATCTCCCATTCAGAAAACTTCTCAGCAAAATGATAATTTCTGTGTTCCAACCCTGTGAGTTCATCTCCAGCCAATCAGCAGACCCAATTCCTTAGCCCTTTGTATGCCAAACCACCTTAAAAATTTTTGGCTCCAAAATTCTTAAAGAGATGACTTTGAGAAATTATTCCCTTCTCTCTTGGTGCTTTGCAAAATTAAACTCTTTCTCGCCTGCAACTCCTATTATCTCAATATGTTGACCTTTACTGTGCAATGGTCAAGGTACCCAGTTGGGTGGAAATAAACCTAGGGGCTTGTCCTGGATTACCCTCATGAGTACTTGACGATTGTTCAGCAACCTCTCACTGGTGGGGCAGACTCAGGGCTGTGACCTTATGGCTGAGCAATCTGTTTTGGATCTCTGGCACTGTATCTGTCAGTGGGATGTTTTTAAATATCGGCACTCAACAACTTGGCTTGCCGCAAAGAAACAGTTTCTAGGACTGGAGGAACACCTTTGGTAGGTATTCTAGGTGTATCCAGCCCCTTCTCCCTCCCTGCTCTGGATTTGTTAGCTTCTTTAGCCCTTCAGAGTTCTTGTCATCTTTCCTCTTAAGAAAAAGAGAAAAATTTGCCTTACCTTGAACAGGTTTCTCCCTATTTGAATGAATTATATGGGGCCCACCTGGAAGAACACTCTTGAGAATGTTCAGTTTGGAACTTTGTTTCAGAAGTCTATTTTTCCATTCGATCTGTCCCATTTGTTTGTATTTGATCTGCTTTGTTTATATCCGAATCTGTTTAAGTGAATGTAGTAAATGTTTGCGTTGATTGTGGTGCCCTATTGTGTCCCTGCACCTTCTCTCTCTCTCCTTTAAGGGGGTAACACAGGTTGACCATAGCCCATAGGATCCTCAGGAGACTTGCTTTTATTCTTCTACTTGCCCCTACCAGAGAAGAGGGCAAATGCTGGAAAAAGCATCCTAGGTCCATCGTTTCTGTCTGCCACTTTTTTTTTTTTTTTGAGTACACCCTTTAAATTCTTCCCCCTTGGCACTACAGAGTGGAGCTGTTTTTTGTTCTCTGTCCTGGCAAACCCCTTCTTTGGTTGCTTCAGTTTTTCTGTGAGAACTACTGGCCTGTGGAGAAGCCACCAAATGCCCCCTCAGGTATTGTGGGCATCATATCAGATGGAGAGAAGTTAAATTTGATTTGGATCCAGTCTAGTAGATAAAACATTCCTACAATTCACTGGAAACTCCCCTCAATAGCAGGAGACATATTTTTAACAGACAATTAACAGGATGAGGAACCAGGCATCTGCATAGAAGAACCTGTTGGAGAGAGTCCCCCTGAAATGAGACTCTCTGATTTTTCTTGCCTTTCATCAAATTAATCTAACTGTACAAATATACTAGAGTTCAGAATCACTTCACTGTCATCTGAACCCAAAAAAGCCTTGTCAGTCAAGCTGTGTGAAACTGTTTTTGAAACAGCAGAAGGCATCCATAAAGTTTCTAATTTTTAAGCAGTCTTCTAGCTATTCTTCCTCTTCCTTATGGGGAGGCTGAGCTGTGCTCCTGCTCCAGAACCAGGGTCCCCACCTCCATAGGATTAGAAGCCAGGGGCAACAGAAATGGTCTCCCCCTCCCATACCTAATAAAAAAACTAATTTCTTGAGGAAGTCACTGTTCCTCCGTGAGGGTAATTTCCTCTTCATCAGATTACAAATAGAGAGCATTTATCTTCCATAGGTCACCCACATGGAGCTTATCTGGGTCTACTCTCTATTCTCCACCTCTGATTTATTTAAGGGGAAAAACAATATACCCACATAGTGGAATGACTAGTGGAAAATGAGCAACCTGTTTACCTCAGGATTTGCAATGCACAATCCCACTTGGGCAGATGTTCCAAATCTGCTTAATACTTTACTGACCTAAGAAGAATGGAAAATGGTTAACAATAAAGCCAGGGAAAAAGCAGACCATATGCATGCTGAATCTCCTGCTAACCTGGTAGTGACAACTGATGAGGTCACAGTGCCCACCTTGACCATGGAAGGAATATAAACAAGGACAGACCTAAGCTTGAGTATTACAGAGTCTGCAGCTTGGATGGCCTCTACAAGGAGGTGCCAAAATGGTGAAGTCTAATGAAGTACTTGATAGACAGGAGGCTAATAAAGGCCCCTCAGAATTTTTAAAGCCAGTTTTCAAGACATACAGTCAATATAGAGACATTGATGTGGAAGCACCAGCAAATTCTAAAATGGTAAATACGCGACTTTCATCAGGCAAAGCACTCCTGACATTCAGAGAAAATTACAAAAAAACAGATGGGGCTTTGGGTCCACCATAACTCAGTTAGTAGAAATTGCTTTTAAGATGTTCAGAAAAGAGAAAAACCTGCCTGTTTTTTTTTTTTTTTTTTGGCTAGTGCATTGACTCAAGGAGTTCAAGGACCATGGCATGGGACCTTTCTCAGGTACTCTGTCCAGGGTAGGATTCCCTCAATCCCAAGAAGCCCAACAAAAAGAGACATCCCACTGTGTGTCCCAATCCATGTGTCTATTTCAGACAGGAAGGGCATTTCTCTTATCCTTAGAAAGATGAATGGTTCACCGGAGGCTTGAGCTAACATGGAGGCTTGTAGTTGAAGTTGTGGATGGAGACTAGAAGTGACAAGACCCAGGAGTTCTTCCTGATTCAGGAACACCCTTCATATTCCCCATATGGAACCCAGGGTTGTGATGACAATGAGAAATCCACTTTTGGACTTTCTAGTAGACAATAGTGATAGATTTAAGTACTTGTTTCGTAATAAACACCCCGCTGTCTAAACCATCTTCAGAGACTATAAAAGTGACTGGCGTCTCAGGAGAAACCAATGTGAATTCATTCTTCCAACCTGTAGAGTGACAGCTGGGCCAAACTCATTTAAAACATAGTTTCCTACATGTGCCCGAGTGTCCCAATGTTTTTCTGAGACATAATTTCTTAACCATAATGAATGCTAAGGTTAGTTCAGCTCAGGACATCTGGCTATCAGGGTGCCTCGTGAACAGGCCCATGCCTTGCAAGCTCCATACTGAAGCCAGACTCTGATACTGCTCTCATTTCTAAGGGGATACTTTGAGAAATAAGTCTAGAAGTGTGGGCAGGTGGGTGACCAGGAAGGGCTACAATGATGTAGTTAAACCATCTCAGAAAATTGCTACTGGAAGAAATCTGTCAGACTGGTTGCTTTGCCAACACCTCTCCTTGTCTGTCATCTGTCTGAGGTAACATTTAGCAGTGCCGATACCTGTAACATATTTTTCAGATGTTCCCAATGACACCGTGTATCCAGACTAACCCTCCTTTCTGTCCACTTTCCGAGTTCAATTAGTCACACACAAGTACACATCTACTCCGTTTCGACCTATTCTGTGTCCTCAAATTTGGATAGTCACACTCTACCACAAAAACAGAGCACTCAGCTAAGGGTTGGATCCAGACCACAGGACTCGGGATGGATGGAAATACAATAAGACAGGTGGTTCTGGTACCCCAAAATTTTAGAAATGACACTGTCAATCATATTTATGACTTTACCCATTATGGCAGGGAAGCTACTCTATAATAATTACAGAATTATATCATTGGTTCCCATTTGAAAAATATTGTCCAGAAAGTTTTAGAAAAATGTCTCCTCTGCACTTAGAACAGCCCTAAAATTAGCCCCTCCCCTTGCCATAAGGAGTTTAGCTCAAGGGCAAAACACCAACTGAGGACTGGCCAATTGATTCCACTATAATGTCAAAAGTGGCACGAAATTTCAAATATCTACTCATTTTTGCAGATAATCTTTTTAGACTGGGTTGAAGCCTTTCCCTGCCAGGTGATAAAAGCTTCTGAAGCTGTTCAGTCCTTAATAAAAGAAAGCATTACTGCTTTTAGAGTACCAGTTTCTATTCAGATTGACAATGGTGCTGGCCTCATGGTTGAGATCACACAGGATGTTTCCTAAGCTCTTGGTGTAACTTGGAACCTCCACACGGCCTGGAGACCACAGGCAGCTCACAGGAAAACATGTCCCCTGATTCTAATCATTATGGGAGCATCACAGGAATCTTTCCCATCATGACTGCTCTGTGCCAAAAGGCGGGATCACTTCCGTCACCACGCGTTCCCTACTAGATGCGTAATCCATGTATTTCATTCTGCTCTGATAATTGTTATTTCTGAGATCCTTTGCGTTAGACAAACCTTTACCATGTAAGGAAACCAAGAATAGTTTCTTCACTCCCTTTATTTACATACTCCTAACCCTTAGGCTTCTTAAGGATGCTGCCTTATGAGAGATCACCTTTTTCCTTCCTTCTCTTTTCACCTGGCCTAGAATGGCATGACAATGATGTAGTTAAACCATATTGTTACTGGAAGAAATGTGTCAGACTGGTTGCTTTGACAACACTTCTCCCTGTCTATCATCTGTCTGAGGTAAACATTTAGCACTGCCGATACCTGTAACATTTTTCAGATGTTCCCAATGACACCGTGTATCCAGACTAACCCTTCTTTCTGTCTACTTTCCGAGTTCAATTAGTCACACACCAGTACACATCTACTCCCTATTTCGACCTAATCTGTGTCCTCAAAATTTGATAGTCACACTTTACCACCAAATCTCCGAGGTTCCTGAACTACTGGATTAAAAAAAATGTAACCTGTATCCAGTTCAGGAACAGGCTAGGAATAGATCTCTTTTATGCCAACAGATATTACATCAATGGATTTTGGAAAACCTACATGACACGATTCCAGGTTTAACTCTGTATTACCCACGCGCCCTCTGAATGAGCATATTAGTGAACACATCCTGACGGTGTTATTTGCTCACCTCTGGATATACTTTAGTCTCTAGCATGGATTACATCTTCTTTGATCTTGATGGACCCATCACTATCTTAACAGCCTGCACATAGAAGGTTCCTATTTATTGGGACCCTTAGTAATCCCAGTTCCTATTAATCCTAATGACAGAAAGTCTGGCCACTGCCTCATAGATTAAAAAGGAGGTTGCTGAAAAAGGGTGTTGCTAAGAGGCACCAGGACCCTCGAAAGCAGAGCCTTTTAGAAGTAATTATTCCTAGCATGGATTTTACACTAACAGAGACATGATCAGAAACTTGTCTGACACAGTGGGGTTAATTGCCAAGGAAACTGCAGAAAGCTGAAGGGCCCAGCAGAAGTCCCTTAACTCACTGACACAGGGAGTCCTTAGACTTCTTGTTTGCAAAACAATGGCGAGTTGAGGCAGTGCTAAATACCATCTGCTGCCCCCATATCCATCCCTCGGGAGAAATTGGAACCTGTATGAAAACATTTCCTAACAAGCTGCGTGGTTATAGCAGGTTCCTGTCACTCACCCCTTGATTGACTATTCTTGGGACTGTTTATCAGGATCCCTGAGGTTTAAGATTGGTCCTACAAGACCTTTTAAGGTTGAGACTCTCAGCCCTTCTGATAAGGTTCCTTGATTACCTTATCACCTCCTGTTCCCTTAAGTGCTATATGAAAGGAATGAGTAAGAGTATAAATGTCTTTGTCATGTGAACTTCGGGTCCCCAACCAGGCACCCATGAAGACCTACAGACAACTGCAAAGTGTTTTTTCCTCTTAGCCTGGGTGCAACCTCAACCAAGGCCCTTCCTTATAAGTGGGAAGAAGCCAGAGTGGTGTCCACCCTTCTCTACCCCATTGGCCCACAGTTCAGGAATGAAGTGTAATCAAGTCCAGAAAGGACTGAAACCCACCTCTGCTGAAATAATCTAAGAAGTCCATAAGGCAGTAGCAGTGATAAAAGTCTAATTTCTATGAGTGTAGATATAGCCAATGTTCCCTAACTACCCTATTACTCTTTCAGGTCATGTCTCCTTGACAGGACGATGTGTGATTTCCTCAACCACTTATACAGATAACATCACCATTTCAAGCCTCAGTCTGGTCTTTGAGATATCTTTAAGACACCTGACATCAATCAGACCAGGCATGGAAATCGATCTAAGAAGTCCCACGTCATCCTACCCTGGAAATGTCTGATCCAAGAAGACAATCTCTGTTTCTCAACCTGGTGAGCTCATCCCCAGCTAATTAGCAGGCCCAAATCCCTAGGCTTATATTTGCTAAACCACCTTTAAAACTTCAGCCCACAAATTCTACAGAGGATGGATTTGAGGAGTTGTCCCCAGCTACCTGTCTATCACCTTGTTACAGGAACCTTTTATGTGTAGATTATTAAGTTAGTGATGGGTCCATCTAGATCAAAGAAGGTGTGATCCCATGCAGAGACTAAAGTAAACCCGGGGTGCAAAAGTAATGTGCCCTAGGGTAAATTCATCATTGGTGCAGCTGCTCTGGTCTCAGAATTTTGGCCGTTACTGTGTGGTGGGCAAAGGACCCGATAATGTTCTTTTATCTTTTTAAACTAGTTGGGTTTTATTTCACCATGTAGCCATATCAACATGGAACAAGTAGCTATAAAAAATGACATAAATAATAAAAGAGGTTGGAGGTACCTGAAGGTTGAAGAGGGCCATGAGCCAAGGAAAAGAGGCAGCCCTTTGAAGCTAGAAAAGGTAAGAAAATAGCTTTTCCACGAGCACATCCTGGGTAATGCAGTCCTTCTGACATCTTGAGTTTAGCCCCATCAGGGAGACATTTTAGACTTCAGTACTCTAAAATTTTAAGATAATAAATTTGTTGTTTTAAGCCACTAAATTGGTGGTGGTTTCTTATAGCAGCAATAGAAATCTTATACAGTATCCCACATTGAGTACATTAAAACTTTAGAATGTGGACAACTTTGGCTGAGTGTGGGGAGGGTTTGCTCTTCTGTCTACCATGATCACCAAGCTAGTTGTTCCCATAAGCAACTAGTCTTCAGTTCCACAGGAGAACTATAGACATCAGCACAGAATGTGGATTTTAGCATTTCCCACCCAAGGAGGAGTGAAGATGGTATTTGGTTAAAAATTGCTTATTGACCAAGGTAGAAGGGTAAGCACTCTCTATAGGATTACCTGAGGTTAACAGATTATGATTTCAGAGTCAGAAAAAGCTGTGAGGCAAATACAGGCAGGGGCTGGTATCTGAAAGGTATAGTGAAATGGTGGTGTCTCCTGTAGTGTTCACGAACCATTCATACCCCACACTAGCTGTATTCCATCCTGTCATTGATTATTCAAGGCAGTGGCTAACCACGATTTTTTAAAAATGGACACTAACTGGAAGGATCAGGTAACAACCTTCATTCCAAGTGCTATACTTGTTTACCAAGGCCTCAGATGATAGAAATCATCTTTCTTCTATATTATGCATTCTAGATTCTCCTCACCCTTGACTAATACTTCTGTTGCTTTAGTTTTCCTACCTAGTAGAGTAACCCAAACCTACACCCCTGAGGAGGTGGACCTCCTGCTTACTCCTCTTTGATTGGACCATGACAGGAGCAATTTTCCACATAAAGTTATCACCAGGCGTGGATGTACCCAAAGCACCTTTATGAATCTCCATAATTAGAGATATACTCATCCCTGGTCCTATCATATATAATAATTTTATCTTCTGCAAATCAAGGTAATTTATCCAGAGCAGTATGGTAACTCTTTTGTCTGCTAATCTATTGACACAGGCTTTCCCAAACCAGTTCAAAGCCCTATCAGGATTAGTGAAGTCCTTTTTGTGCTCCATGGTGGAGCTAATCCTTCCCCTACTACAACCACATCTGTAGCTCAACAGAACTGAATTACAGAGGGTGGGGAAGTAGTTTGCTCAAGTGGATGACTGGTTATAATTTTCAGTGTAGCCTGTTCCCTGCTGTAAAGGAAGAAAGTTGTTTACAACACTGACAGGTTGATCTCCAGCTTTTACGTCATGCCCTCAGTTGTCATTTTCTTCCATCTACGCTTTCATGGCATTCAACAATCAGTAAATTTTTCAGTCCTTATAATCGCCATTGCCCTCATATTTCCCAAATGCTGGAGATAGTGCATTACCCAGTGTTCCTCCCTTCATAGTACCCACAAGGCTGGGTCAATTTAATTCTGGAGTAACAGCTTGTTGTGACTTATCACCTGATGATCTTATCTTTCTGGCCTAGTAGTGATATGATCCAATTTCACAGATCTATATTGAGAATCTGCTTCTGATAGCTAGTTCTAAAAGTAATTTTTTTTGTTTGAGGTCCTCCAGAAGCTGACCCTGTGACAAATATCCAAACACAAGTAGTTTATTTGAGAAGTCATCCCTGGGGACACCCAGAGCACAAGTCGGGGAATGAAACAGTGAAAAGAAAGGAAGGCGGGCTAGAAGGAATGCATTAACACAGAATCTAAGAGACATAATCACAATGGCCATATAGGAGGCCACCTGCTCATGTTTCTCCCACAACAAGAATTTTGTACCTACTATACATTCATAAACAAAGGTCTTGGGATTCAATTAGGAGGTTGTGAAACTCTGGTAGAACCAAAGACATGGAAGAGTTATTTGGGGAGTGAAGACTTACACACAGGGGGCAGATCCACCAATTGTAGTCCTAGCTTCAGACCCACAAAGGGCTCTGTTCCCCAAAGGTCTTCTTACATCCCCATTTGGTTTGATTCTGCTACCAAAATCACCTACCAAGGGGTCCTGGAGGAATCACACACACTAGTGCTTCAGCAGATAGGCCACCTATATCAGTCCTGGCAGAAGGCCCAAAAGTGATCCTGTAACTCTGCTCCAGCCCCCTTCAGCTATCCCAGTTACTTGCATAAGGACCCAGAGGGACACTTGCCCATCTATGCCAATATGACAGGCTTGCAGATCCTGAAGAGGCCCTAGATCTCAGCTTGAGCCTCTCTCAGCTGCAGGCTGAGAGCAATTCTGCTTAAATAGGAAGGTTCTGGGAGTCTTGTACACCAGTATCGCTGAGTTGGGCTTGCCAGCATCTGCCCTATAGCAAATTCTGAATCAGCCTTGGACCTGAATTTCAGTCCCCCTCAGCTGTGGTCTGGGTGCAATTCTGTCTAGCCAGGGTTCTGCCAGGATATGAGCCTATCGGAATCCCATGTCAGGCTTGCCAATATTGATCTTGCAGAATATCCCCAGACCACCTGTATCTTGGTGGATCTGAGTGGATCAGAGTGAGGTAAGTCCAGCAGTTCTCCTGCAGTCTGACGCCCTGACCTTGGTCCTATCATGGATTTGGAAATGGATGTAAATCAGCTGCAGCCCATCTCAAATGCAAGTCTGAGAGCAGTCCTGCTTACCCAGGAGCCCACTAGGACACACGCCTATTTATAACCACAGACAAAACGCCTATTCACAACCCCAGAAAGGATCTAAAGACTTTGGTTTCAGCTATGGCCCTTAAAAACAGTTTTGTACCTCAGCTGCAGCCCACCTGGGCCATACACCAAGGCAATACAATTAGCCAGGGCATCATCCATTGATCCAACAGGAGCACTCTCAGAAATCCCCAGGATGTCATGCCTGTGTGCTACCTGGTACCGACACCATCTGTAAACCCACAAACAAACCCTTTATCTCGGTGTCAGCCTGATAGTCAAAGGCCATGGAGACAGTTCAGTCCACCCTCTGACCAGATAGGACCTGCACACCTTAGAATCCTTAGTAACTCAAACAACTCAAGAGCAAAAAACAAATAACCAGATTACAACATGGGCAAAGGACCTAAACAACAATGAAGTAGACATTTATTTTAAAATGGCCAACAGATATATGAGAAAAGTGCTCATCATCAATAATCACTAGTGAAATGCTAATTGAAACTACAGTGTGATCTGATATCACACCTGCTGGAATGACTATCATCTTAAAGAAGAATGGTAAGTGTCGTGGAGGGTGTGGAGGGAAGGGAATCCTTGTACATTGTTGATATGAATGGAAATTAATACAGCTATTGTGTATAACAGTATGGAAGTGCCTCAGAAAGGTAAAAATAGAAGTACCATAAGATTCAACAATCCCACTTTTTGCTATATATGTGAAGAAATGGGAATCGGCGTGCCTGAGAGGTGTATGCACTCGGTGTTTATTATAATTGTAATGTCAATCTAAAGAACTAAGCTATACAAATAGCATTGAAAAGCTGGATAAAGAAAATGTGGTGTGTATAGACACACACACACACATACACACACACCATGGAATACTATTAGCCCTTAAAAAGGAAGAGAATTTTGTCATTTTTGACAACAGGAGTGAACCTGGAGGACATTGTGTCAAATGAAATAATCCAGGCACAGGAAGACAAATACCACATCAGGACTCTAAAAATGTCAAACTTGCAGAAGTGGAAAGTAGAAAGTTAGCAGCATGGGGATGGGGGAGTCGATAAGGAGCTGCTGGGAGGTGTCAATCAAAGGGAACAAATATTTTCAGTTCCAGGGAATAAACTTCAGTCATCTATTACACAGAATGGTAATTACAATGAGGTTAGGGTGGCAGGAGGGTAATTGGTGGGGCCCACAACTACGGTGCATCTCAGAAGGTACAGGTGAACCTTACTAAATGCAGAATACAAATGACTTCATATAGTAACTGAGAAAATGCCAGGAAGGCTATGTTAATCAGCTTGATGAAAATAGTTCAGATTGTATATGAAACCAGCACATTGTACCCCTTGATTGCACTCTTGTACACAACTATGATTTAATAACAAAGACAATTAAAAAAGTGAAAAAAAATTAATAACAATGCACCATATATTCAGAACTACTAAAAGGTTATTTAAAATGTTTTCACACACAAGAAAGTTAAGTACATGAGATGATAAATTTGTTAATAGTTGATTTAATCATTCTGCAACAGAAACATGTCAGAATAGCACATTGCATCCATAAATACATATATGTAATTATTATTTTCATTTTTTTTAAAGAAAGAATGCAGTAGTAAGTTACCTCTGCGGTGGTGGAACTTAACCAATCTGGGAGACTCTGGGAGCCTGCGTAGTACCACGTGTTTCAGAGGACCCCGCCAAGGGGAATTGCTTGATGTCGAGGTAATGTTACCTCTCTGACACTTCAAGCTAACCAAACTTGGGCTCAGAGAGAAGGCTCTGGAGTCCAGAAAATGACACTCAGGCCAATGGAAGGTGACGCTGGAAGTTGGAAATCAGGCCTACGTGCAATAACCTCCTTAGCTCTGAGGGAAAGGCATTGCCCTGATCTACGACAGCCAATAAAACTGCTTCACAGAACTTGCCAGGTACCCACTTTCCAGAGGATTTTTCACCCTCAAGCCTGTAGAAAACACATAGTATAATCTCCTCTGCTATGGATCAGACACACTTTTTGACTTTAACTATGGTATCTTGACGCTCCAGATTCTGCCAAGCGTGCCCGAAGTCCATGCACAATCAGACATCATCACGCCCAGCTCATTTCTGTATTCGATGATCAGGGCAGCTATGCTAGTGTAGAGGTGCGGACCCACTGAGCCGGCATGGTGTGAGGCATATGCCACACCTTCGGGGGAAGGACATAACTATAACAGAGGCTCTCCCTAACAAATCCAAATATTGTGACCTGGTTGTTGGTATCCTCACATTTACCTGAAATAAAATGGAAAAAAAAAAAAAAAAGGAAGAAAGAAACGTGGAATCTATCTAACCATATGCGCACCTGATGAAACTGGAATCTCAGATCTGCTACGTTTCCCTGGGAAGCCCACGTTTAATTGACTTCCGAGTTTTCCTTTACCGACTTTCTCCGCTTTCTTTGCCGGCAGTTGCAATCATCTTACTTTGAAAATTTTCCTTCTCATTTCCATTTTCCCAAGCGGTTTGTGGTTACAGAGTTTACACTTTCCTGTTTGTGTTTACTTACTGGGTCAAAAAACAGCGTACGTAGCTATTTCTAAGGAGATCAACATTTTTACCACCTTTGTTTTTTTTTTTTTGAGACAGAGTCTCACTATGTCACACTCCACAAAGTGCCAAGGTATCATACCTCACAGCAACCTCAAACTCTTGGGCTGAAGTGATTCTCTTGCGGTAGCCTCCCAAGTAGCTAGGAATACAGGCACCCTCCACAGTGCCTGGCTATTTTTTTAATTTTTTTAAAGACAGAGTCTCACTTTATCTCCCTCAGTAGAGTGCTGTGGCATCATAGCTCACAGCAACCTCCAGCTCTTGGGCTTAGGCCATTCTCTTGCCTCAGCCTCCTAAGTAGCTGGGACTACAGGTGCCTGCTACAGCGCCCAGCTATTTTTTTGTTGCAGTTTGGCTGGGGCCGGGTTCGAACCCTCCACTTTTGGGATATGGGGTTGGTGCCCTACTCACTGAGCCACAGGTGCTGTCCAATGCCAGTCTATTATTAGAGGCAGGGTCTTGCTCTTGCTCAGGCTGGTCTTGAACCTGTGATCTCAGGCATTCCACCCACCTCGGCCTCCCAGAGTGCTAGGATTATAGGTGTGAGCCACCTCGCCTGGCATATTACCACTCTTTTTTTTTTTTTTTTTTGGTTTATTTAAAAAATTGAAATAATAGAGACAGACTCCCGTGTTACAATTCACCATAATGGCTGATGATTTCAGTCATCTTTCAAATGTGTTAAAGAATATATACATTGGCTGTCAAAAATTCTTCCCTTTCAAATATTATCACAACCCGTTGTAACCTCAAAGCAAACATTAATAACCTCCAAGTACACAGAAGTAATCTTTGGACAGCTCAAAAATTAAATTATTTTTTTTTATTTTTCATGAAAGTTTCTCTCAACCAGTTTTATAAGGTTATTATTCAGAAAAAAACGAAGTTACTCTTTCAATTAGTTATTTAACTCATGCATAAACTTTTTTTTTGTATTTGGGGTATATTTTTATATATGCACATACAAAGTTTATGAAAATCTTGTGTTTTTTTGAGATGATAAAAAATAACTTTTGTGTATAGTAACTCAAATTAAATTCTAGGTTGTTCTAGTTTTCATCTTTCCTCCTGAAAACCTACTCTTACATACCAAAATATTTAAATTATCATAAATCTACATAACATAGATTTGTGGAGTTTGCATGTGAATGCATGAAACCTCTTCTATTTCAGCTAATATTTAGCTAGATCAATACACTCAGGACATAATATCTCTGTGTTAATGCCTAAAAATATTTACCAATAGAGTTAATATTGAAATACATTTTTAAAAAATAATTTGATCAGTCCCAGTAGTATATTTTTGATGCTGCTTCAATTGCTCCCAGGGGTCCTCATAAAATATTCACCCAGGCTGATTCCTTCTATAGTTTTCCCTACACTTTCTTCTAGTAGTTTTATAGTTTCCTGTCTGAAGTTTAAATCTTTAATCCAATGAGAATGTAAACAGCTGTGACTTAATAAAAAATAAAATAAAATTACTAATGGCATATGTAGTAGACTGTATAATGGCTCCCCCAGTTATTGAGGGCCTCAATCGTGGGACCTGTGAGTGTTACTTTGTATGGCCAAGAGGAACTTTACAGATCTGATTACTTTTAGGGTATGGAGATGGTGTGAGTATCTTTGCTTATCTAAATGAACTTTAAATATAAATACGTGTCCTTATAAGAGGAGGGCAGAGGGAAATCTGACCACAGGAGGTTAAGGGGTGAGCAGTGCAAGACGCCTGAGTAGAGCTGTTAGATACCTACGTTTAGGCAGGAAAAATGGAACCAGCCCAGCCAATAGCTTGCTTTTAGCATTATAAGACTCAATTCAGACTTCTGGCTCCAGAACTGTAAGTTATTAAAGGTGCATTTTTCTAAACTGTTAAGTTTATGCTAATTTGGTACAACAACCATGGGAAATTAGTATAGCATAATACGGAAGTCCTACTGTAAAAAAGAACTATACAAGATTTTAGTCATGGAAGTTTTCTTATAAAGAAATAAATTTTCAATTCCATTCAGGTAAATACAGAAGCCGTAAAGGCTCTGTCTTTTTATGGCTAAATAATATTCCATGGTATACATCTACCACAGTTTATGAATCCATTCATGAGTGGATGGGCACTCGGGGGGATTCCGTGTCTTAATGATTGTGAACCAAGCTGTGTTAAAACCAAGCTATGATTCTGGTGTAAGTGTCCTAATCATTGTACTCTCCTGTTAATCAGAAATAAAAAAGAAATGAATTTTGCACAGTATTTATAAATTCTAGATGATAATACTCTGAGGTACCTGCAGGTAGGGAAAACCTTTCTACAGAAGACATCTCTGTAATGCCTTTTCCATGTGAATGAAGCCATGTTACATCTCATGATTTTACTAACACCCTAAGCATCACTGACTTTAAGCAAAACTTCATTGCATGTGTCTCCTAAAACCTGCCTTTCAGCAACCTCTATCAGCAGGTGGTCTCCTTACATCTTCCTGTTCGCCTCTTTGGAAAGGACCTCACACAATTGTTCTCAAAAATATCTGCAAGAAAATCATGACCAGTTTTTATTTTAACATTGGTCACAACTTTCGTTGTTTGTTCTAATGAGAGGAAAGATAAGTAGACATCACTTATTAGAGGCATTTTTCAGATATCTGTTCATTCACATTTAAAAAAAACTGCCAAATCCGTAGGCTACTCAAGTCTACCTCTGGCCCGAGGCAGCAGGACCAGCTCATAGGTCCTTGGGTGATCAAAAGTTCAACATGTGAGTTGCAGAAACAAGAAAGTACTTGTATAATTTTAGTTCATAGATTTTTGGCTATCTAAGAAATTACAAGACCCTAACACATTTTTTCTATTCCTCACATTTGTGCACTAAGGGGGTAAATTCCGGAGTAGTTTTAATGTTATAAAAGCAAGAAAGGCAGATAGAGTGTAAAGAGTCAGGATGTGAGCAGCCGCTTCCCAGGGATCAGCTTCAGGAGACCTCTTCTAAGTTTGTGGTGAACAAAAACGGACTGAGCTGAACGCAAGAATTCATGATGCACCAAACTTAAAAGCTCCCTTCCTACTTGGTCCACCGCGGGTTGCCCTAGGAAGGGAATACGACAATTGAGAATCCGGAAATAACTACATTTAGAAATTTAATACGGGAAGGTCAAGAAGGGGACAGTGAACGACAAAGTAAGCTCTAAGTAGGCTCTCTATCTTGCCTCCTTTGTGATAAAAGAGATTATGAATCAGCCCATCACCATTTACATACATCTTGCTAATTATAGATTCATCATAAAAAGAATTATGACAAATTATACCCAATGTGCCATTTACAATCAATTCAACCTGAGGAAATGAGGTTTATTTGACACAACCGAGATTCTCTAAAGGTAAATTTTACTTAAGATTCGTGCATAAGAGAGCGAAAGAATAGAAATTAGTAAATGGATTCAGGAATTCCAGGTTGAGGCCACTGTTATGTTGTTATAAATGGGTGAATTTTAATTTGAGATTTAGGAATTTTTTTCCTGTGATCTACTATGTAACGAAAGAGCTGTTTCATTGTGTGTTCATGCCTGGCTGTCAATGTGGATATGGTGTTTTGAGGAAAAAGTTTTCTTATTAGAAGGTAGAAATTAAAGAATTTTATAAACTGTAGATCTGTTGGGGACTTTGTCTTCAAGAATCCACACAGATCTTAGCCCATTTCATCTCTGGGTTCCCTTTTCAGTGCCAGGCTGGTTTGTTGTATTCTTTCCATTGGTTACAAGAGATTAATGTATTTCTTTTTGTGTGTTTTTCCTTTTCTTTCATCAGACCCAGAAAATGAAGGTTTGGGTAGTTGGAAGAGAAAAAAACATGAAGGAGAATTCTTGGTTCTCAATTTTTAGTGAAATGAAGGACTTATGTGTTTATCTATTCCTACACATTCTGGAGGGAATTTTCACAGTGACAATGGAAGCTGCTTTAATAGATGGCTTCTAAGCAGGGGATAGAAGCTGAACACTATATTTCCAGCATTGGCTTTGCAACTATTGTTCCCTAGTGATTGGATATTTCTTTTTTATTTCTGACACAGAATCTTGCTGTTTTTTCCAGGCTGGACTTGATTCCTGGGCTCCACTGATCCTCCTGCCCCAGCCTCCCAGGTAGCTGATTGGGACGACAGGCGTGTACCACTGTCTCCAGCTGGGTTATTGGACTTTTAGAGAACAAATCTCAAAATAAATTGAAAATGAGTCATATTGTAAAGTGATATAACTCATGGTGAAGGACAAGAACTAAATCCAGAATAAGAAGCCGAGAGTCTATTTGTAATTCAAACAGCTCAAAGAGCAGCTCGGGACATCACCTTTTTAAAATGTCTACAATATATGAAGATATAAAATTATTTTTTTTACATGACACTAAACTAAAACCTCTTGGTCACAACCAATGTCTAAATTAGAGCAGATTTTGGTACTAGAGCAATTTCAGGCACCCACTGGGATCTTAGATTCTATTTCCCATGGATAATGGTGGACTACTCTATTCTGTTCTGTATTTATATTTCACTGAAAAGGACCTGTTGAAATGGCTTGGCTACTCATGAAAAGCCATGTATACTGAACAAAGTTTAAATCAGTAATCAAAACTATTAAGAAAACGCTTTTCTGAGTGCCCAGATTGTAAAACGTCTTAATTCTTTTTTTTTTAATAATTTTATTGAATCATAATTATGTACATTGGTGCAATCACAGGGCACGATTCATATACATTCAGAAATATTTTAATCGTACTGTTACAGATAGCCTTCATGGCATTTTCTTGATCACTATATAAAGACATTAATACTCTACATTTAATAAGTTTCACCAGTACCCTGCTAAGATGCACCGTAGGTGTGATCCCACTAATTGCCCTCCCTCCCCCCATACTCCCCCCACCCCTCCCCTCCCTTTCCCCTTTCCCTGTATTCCTGTGCTATAATAGCCACCTGCTGGTAAAGTCAAGTTTTCTCTGTAAAGAGGAAGAGAGAAGCTTCATGCTAACTCTCCACTCTCTTTTATCAAAACAACATGCTCTAAACTCCAATCCCACTTACTGAGGACTCTTTCTGTGCAGTCTGATATTGGGCATATACAAAGGATCACCTAGACGAAGAAGAAGCTGATTTTATCTTATAGTAGCCTAGATCAAAATCTTGACTCTGTCTTCTTATTGTTTTTATAACAAAGGAGAGAACAGCTGACATTTCTGTATCAGGTCCAATAACTGTTCATAGAGAAGTGATATAAAAGCAATTTATTTGTCCCAGAGACTGAAGCACAAGTAAATAAGATGAAAAGAAAGAAATTAAATGTTTGCAGAAAGATTTGCATGCCTTGATAGTAAAAATGAACTTTATATTATGAATACAAAATTTGAAGCTGTTTACTCATTACCAAATATAGTTGTATAATGGAAACCATTAATATGGAGTCCAGACCATGAATAACCTTCTTAAGAGTTTATACATGCAGCCTGGGATAATTTACCAACACTTCTAAGAAAGAAAATTCTTCTACATGAATAATCCTTTCTAATTCAGAAAACTATTTATGAGAAATTAGAAAGCTTTATATTGAACCTTAAACTCATACCCTGTAGCCAGCGTCAAACCTCATTCTCATGTGGGAAACGCATCCAAACTCTGATTTATTTTTTTTCTGCTAACATTGCACACATATCACTGTTACATGAGTCAAATAGAAAGAGACGCAAATAGATAAAGTATTGATCATTTTAGTACTAGAAAGACTGTAAACTGGATAGCTCAGCATTTGACTGAGTAATTCCCTAAGGCACCCACACACAAAAAGTAAGTGAAATGACTACAGAATGTAGCTGTGTTCTTTCTTTTCTATGATAAGTGACTTTTTTTTTTATAATGGTAGTACTTTGGATGGTTTCAGAGCACTTTAGTGCCTATTATCTCCTTTTTATCCTTATGGTGGGAAGGACACGTATAATTATCCAGAGATATTGTGTGAATTGACAGTATCACATAGCAAATTAGTGCAGAGTAGAGACTAGAAGAAAAGTCTTCTGGTTTTGTGTTTTTACCTTGGCATCACATTTTTTTCCTTGTGATTTCACGTGGAGCATGATACAGATACATGCATATAATGGCGAGAAAACCACATTAACTCTCCTTCATACACAATCTCTAATGTTAAAAATGCTTCAGCGCTTGTAAAAAAAATATCTTAAAAGATGCAGTCAATTATAACTGCAATAAGTGTTGCTCTTGGCACAAACAGCTGTTCAAATACTATCCCAAAGGGACAGGCCGTATTACAAAGAGATACCCTGGAGTAACATCAAAGGAGGGATGAGAAAGCCAGAAGAGGGAGCAGCTGAAACCTATCAGAAAAGGAAAGAAATCCCAGGAAGTAGTGGAGAGGCTGCAAAGGCTCCTGGGGAATCTACTCCAAAGAGTTAACTCTGGGACTGTTGAGGTTTTTGCCATAAAGGCCTTTTTTAACGGTATGTTTGACCAGGTTATGCCTCTTCCAGACATGTAGTCACCACTCACCACAAGGCTGGCAGAGACACTTCCACCATTCAGGTCCAACTCTTATTAGAAATTTATCAACAATTTAAAAAATACTAATATTTAAATTTTCTATTTATCATCATAGATGTAATGTCACTACAAAAAATCTTAATTTTTTAGATATAACTAACTAAATATACTAACAATATAACTAACTATATAAATAACATCTGGCTGACAAAATTCTCAGAGAATTCTTCTGGCTGAGAATTTTGTCAGCCAGGAGTTATTTATACATTAATAGTAAGCTTTCTTGCGATGAAATCAGACAATTAAGTTCATTAACTCATCCTAGAAAGAGTACCACACTCCTGCCTGCTGAATATCACTCCGGCCACCTTCAAAGTGCTCTCCTGGGAAAGCTATGCACCAACCCCAGCTCCTCGTCCACTTTTCAAAACAATTTTGCAACGCTTTTTCTGGAATAGACATCGGAGCTGTCATTGCTCAAGATGTGACAATTAAGTTCATGAAATCATCGTGAAAATAGTGCTTCGAAGGGTGGAATTATCTTGCGTAACCCATGTAAACTTCTGTCGCTTCATCTCTGGTTCTTAGATTAGCATCATGGAAAATATTACCATGAGTTAATTTACTGAACCAATTTTACTGTTCCGACATAAATCAATTAAATTTTTGAGTATATATTCATTACCCAAGTCTCTGTTTTAACTTTAATAACTGCCACTTGTGAAAGCGGTAAACATTGCCATAATTATACTTCAGGATCTACTTTTATTTAAAATACATATTTAGAATAGAAATTAAGAAAAATAGAAATAAATACGTGTTTATTTATACCTGTTTATCCCAGGCCTTATGGTCAGTTCTATGAGTCCACCTCATTAGATTACAGACCTCGTTCACACAAACACTGAGATAGGTGTTCTGCTAAGGAATTTTGTATATATGCCTTAAGATCATAATAAATTTGACTTCAAGTAAGAGAGATTATCCTATGTAATCTGAGTGAGTCTGATTCAATCATTTGGGTAGAAGCAAAAGTACAAAAGATGTCCCTGAAAAAGAAGAAATTTCAACTTTTGCAAGAGTTTCATCACGTAGCTGAGAGTTTATCTGATAGCCTCTCCTAATGATGCCAGATTCACCTAGCCAGTCCTCACAATTGTAAATTCTTTACACTAAATATCTTAGTATATATCTAAACATATGTATACACATATCATATATTAATATAAGGATATACTAATACACTATATATCTAAATATATGTCAATGTTACACAATTTATATTTATCTCTCTTGCTATTATTTTGTTTCTCTGGTTTTGGTGGTAAGTGGTTATATGGGAACAGAACAGAACTTGAGTTTTTAAATTGGTTCTGGGTTTTCTGAAATTAGTTCTAATAATTATTCATATCTAAAGTCACCAACAACTTTTTTTCTATTAAAAAAGAGGGCTATAGTATTTCTTAGCATGAAAGAGAGATACAAAATATCAGCACTGGAATTGCCTATGCAAATACCTACAAATGATGAGGATAGGGTGACCAGGTATCTGCCATCTAGAACATTCATTTTTATTTTCAGAGACAGGGTCTTACTATGTTGCTGAGGCTGATCTCAAGCTCCTATATTAAAGCAATCCTTCTATTTTAACTTCCCAAGTAGCTGGGATTACAGGTAGAAGCCAGTGCACCCAGCTTGTTATCTATAACATTTGATCAAAATAAAGCCTAAATAAGATTAGCTGGTTGCTTCTGTCTGCTGTGGAGAAAGTTGAGGTAGAGGGCAGATAGGGAGAAGAGTTCAGAGCCTCAAACCCCCGGTTCATTCTCTACATAAATTAACTGTAAACTTCTGTATCTGTCCTAAATGAAATTTTTATCTCCTATAGCCATTAGGAGAGCATTGCTGACACCCAAACTCTAAGTCTTCCTCTGAGAATGTTTTAATTTCAATATAAATTAAGTTCTCAACCTCACAGGGTGTCTTCTAAAGTGAGAGCATTAACTGGGAAGGAATAGGTTACTAAAAATAGGAATGAGGACACAGGCAGCTGGGGATTCTATCTGCTAAATCAATTCTGCTGAGTCTCCTTTGCCAGTGCAAATCCTCGCCTTCTTCCTGAAGAGGGCAGCTTCCGTCTCCTGGAGAACCCACAATGGCCTCCCCTGGGGAAGCTTAGATGTGCTTATTCTCCTCAGGGTCTACCAACCTCTCTACGCCTCTTTCACTTCTAGACTTATCCGTAAAAAGAAATCCGGGGCATATGCGTGCAAGTGGGCCTTCAGAGTGTGGGATGTTGATGGAAAGAATATCAAGTTCAGCCAGCCTTAATTCGCTGATATGGGTTGCCTAAGCATAGATTCTGGATTCAATATCTTACTTAGCTCAAGGATTTATAGAGGGTTCTAATTGTTTATTTGGTTGGCTGAAACACAGACCTGACGGTAGCCTACATTAAATAGAAAAAAAAAAAAAAAAACTACCTTGGTATAGTGTAGAGGAAGATATCTGAAGACTTAGGGAGACTGGACTATTAGGGTAGATATTTTACTTAAGACCTACTCACCCATCCTAAGAGGACCTTGAGGACACATATTTAACTCCGATAAAAATATTTGTGAGGAAAACGCTCGCACTTTTGAAGGACTCTGTGGCCGCTCTTCTCTGCAGGACAGAAATCAGAATGGGGGTATCCACTCTCGTACTGTATTCCTAAATGCAAGGGGGGTAATGAGGTCCCAGGGTGGTCGTGACCAAGTGGCAGCATTGAGCTGGCAAGAGAACTTGAGAATGGTTATTCTAATAGAATGGATTCAAAGAAGTAGCCAGAATAATCTGAGCCGATGTCACTGGCCATGGTCCCTAGGAAAGGAATAGATGAGAACTCCAGGACATCCTAGTTGGATCTGGACAGGCAGAAGATTTCAAGGCATAGAGGACAGAAGTCTCACTTACATCAGTAGAAGGGAGATTCAAGGCTCCTCACTTCCCAGACTTGACCCAGTTTACAGTATGAATGAAAGGGAGATTGGGTGTTTTTAAGGAAGCACTTGGCTACAAGATGAGAAATTCATGCTGCCTTTCCTGCCTTACCCCACGTAATCTATGCCCATTTATCCAGGTCATTATGCATTGCCAAAAGTGAAATGATCAGACTTTACAGGACACTGTAATCCTTGAAGTGACACTAATTTTGGGATACTCAAAACATCACTAGGGTCCCCTAGTTGATAGAGGGGTTTCTGAAGGTCAGGTCATCAATGGAGTTTTAGATCAGGCCAGACTAACAGTTGGCTTTCTGTGTCCCAAATCCACTCAATGCTTATTTTTTCAGTTCTGAAATGCGTACCTGGAAGAGACAGTAATTGGCATCTCCACATTGGTTCCCCGACCTGGGAAATAAAACTGGAGGACAAGGCCAAGAGGCAGTCACTAGAACTGCCTTTAATGGAGGGGGGGAAAAGGATAAAACAAAAGCAATACTGCATTCCTGGAGAGAGAGTGCATAAATCAGTGCCTCCACAACAGACCCGGAAGGCGCAGGTGTGGTAATTTCTGTAAATTGCTGATAAACTCGCCTATTTGGCCTGTACAGAAAACAGATGGACCTTGGCGAATGACAGATTATCATAAACTTAATCAGGTGGTGAGTGTAATTATAGCCTCTGTTCCAGTTGTGGTTTTGTTGCTTGACAAAATTAGCACTTCCCCTCATAGCTGGTATGTGGTTAATCTGGCAAAAACTCTTCCCAAAATCTTTTACTAAATATGGTCAGATGTGGTTTGCTTTCAGGGATGCACTGTTAATATCTTTATGAGGAATATATCACGTCTCCATCCCCATGTCCCAATTTATCCCATAGGGACCTGGCTTGCCCTTCCCTTCCACAACACACTATGTCAGCCCATTACACTGATGGTATTATATGGCCAGAGTGTGTCAGCAGGAAGTAGTACTTTACCTGGACATGTTGGTAAGATATTTGCTTGCTGGAGGGCAAAGAACAAATATCACCCAAACTCTATCTCCGTAAAATTTCTTGGGATCCTGTAGGATGGAGGCATTTTGAGAGATGGCTTCCCAGGTACCCTTGGCCCCTACTTCTACTATGCTACCTTTTCTCTTTCAGATAATACCTATGACCCCATGGGGAGCGCCCTCTAACCAGTCAATTATAAGAAGGAAAATTCAGGCAAAGTTTAAAGAAGATTTTGCTTATTTCTTCTGTCAAACCATAAATAAGACTTATAAATGTCAGTAGGGTGACTGCATTTTAAAATAATCTATCGTACATGTCAAAATAGCCAGAAGAAAAGAGTCCAAATGTTTCCAACATAAGAACAAAAAGTGTTTAAGGTGATGGATATTCCAAGGACACTGATTTCATATATACAAATTGAATGAATGTATTAAATTATCGTGTACCCCCCCATAACTATGTATAATCATTCTATTACACACCCATCAAAATATGATAAATAGTTTTATGGCACCTTGTGAAAGGAGATAGCTGTAGCCCCACAGCCCATTTGGGGGGATGTCATTGAAGAACAGTGATAAAAGGAAACATTCTTAGCAGCAAGATCTTTGAGCAGTGAACTGGGATTTTCATTTATTGTTAAAGGATAAATGGCCAAAAGTGAACGTGTATTGCCTTGATTGGTGCTGGCCGTCGGTTTGGCTAGAGCTTGGGTATGTGGAAGAGACACTGATGGGTAATTGGCAATGGAAGGTCTGAGTATAGATATATGGACAGACCTCCCTGGGCAGAGCATTTGGAGATATTTATGTTTTATGCGAATCTTCACCAAAATGATGACGTCAGCAGAGGAAGATTTTAATAATGCAGTAGATAGAATGATGCACCATTCTGTGGGTACCAGTCACTCCTCTGGTTTTTAGCCTTTTTTTTTTTTAACCATCCCTGTCATCACCTGATGGGCTCATGAACAATGTGGCTATGGTAGCAGAGAGGGAGGCTGCACATGGACTCAGCAACATGAATGTCTACTCACCAAAGCCAGCTTGGGACAGCAACTCCTGAGCACCCAATGTGCCCAAAGCAGAGGCTCAGACTGAACCCTGGGTAGGAAGAGAAGCCAGGGGCCTGGGGGAAGATTGCTCACATTAGACCATTTTCCATCACAAAAGGGGCAGTGAATGTTCTGAAAAGATATTTACTCTGACCATGGCTTTGCCTTTCCTGGATGCAATGTTTCTACCAAAACCACCCTCTGTGGACTTAGGAGTCCCCTATCCACTTTCTTGGTAACTCACTGCGCAAGGGAGGAAGTACAGCAATGGGACCCTGTTATGGAATTCGCTGGAGCTTCAATGCTTTCCCACCACTCCAATATCGCCACATTCTGGAAAATGCCCACAAAGACACCTCTAAAAATATGTCATAATTTGGAAGATTTATACCAGGACTTATGATTTGAGGGAAAAGTGGAAGTCACCACAAGTCTCTCCTTTAAAATTTTTGCTAATATGAAATAACATGCTGGAGAAGACAAGCGCACACCGTGAACTTTGAAGGTGCTCAGGAGAAAGGCTCCTGGGCGCTGGGTCTCAGGAAGGAGCTGAGACAGGCTGAGCTCCTGGGCGCTGGGTTTCGGGAAGGAGCTCAACTTCCCTTTACAGTAGCAACCGAAGCTGCAATTAGGAGACTTATTTCAAGATTTCTTGGCGATTAAGCTTTCACACCCGGATGTGATGTTTCCATTCACATCATGAAGCAAGGGGAAGAAAGCAATGTGTGTTTATTTGATCTGTACCTTAAACCAGAGAACAAATATATTCAAGAATGGAATTTGTGAAGAAAAAAAAAAATCCTTATTCAAATAATCCTATTCTTAATTGTCCCATACCACTACAATGAGTACGTGATACTACTGAAAACTCATGCAGATGAAATAGTAATTTGTTTTAAATTTTTTTTGCCTTGTCAAAATGGGTTTATCTTACTATATTATTAATCTTGTACAATTTTCAATGGCAGTCCAACTTTAGTTAAGCCTAGCCAAACCATAAACATATTTGATTCAATATTTCTTGAAATGTGTATACATTTTTCCTTTTCCAGTCACGATTCTGATTCTTTTGCTTATTATGTGACAATAAAGCTTCTTGGAACTGTCGTCTCCTTGTGGATTCTTCGTTTCCTCATTTTCTAGTTAATGTAAGTCACTGCAATATTCCTTCTGCTCTCACAGTGATCCTTCCTACTCTCAAAAACGGGACCAATGGTGTCTATTGCTGTTTTCACCTGACGACTTTTGCTGCTTATTTAATCTGATTGGTGTTATATGACAGTAGCAAGTGCATTCTCCTTTAAAAAGGTACAATCATGGAAAAATAAGCTCGGCATACACATTGCACAGTTTAAAATAACAACACTGTTTATTAGAAAAATGACTCTTGATCTCATGCCTACAGCTGAACATCTGTTCCCTACCTCAGAAGGCAATGCTATTCCAGTTTCTTGTTCATTCTTCTACTGATAGTCTAAAATGGAATATATTTTTAAACTTTTGATTAATAATACAAGGGTTGAGACTTTAAAAAATGTATGTAGTATAAGGTGATTACAAATTTTCCCTGTATCAGAAGGATGTCAAATCCCTCAAAAGACTATAGAATGTATACACTATTGGGGAAAATCTCATTGATGTTTTCAAGAATATGTAAGAGGACATGGCGGAGGAGGTGAAGACCCAAGGATTATTAAATGAAAAAAAAATCAGTTAAAATCAACCAACTTCCAATTGTGATATTGACAATATTATAAAAGAAATGAATAGCAAATTTGGCATTGCCAAAACTTAATTGAATGTATGCTAATGTTCAGACAGGCTTCTACTATTTTGTATAGGAACATAGATCAAGTTTTTTAGTAGTAATAAAATGTGCTCCATGATGGGCAGTGCCTGTGGCTCAAAGGAGTAGGGCGTTGGCCCTGTATGGCGGTTCAAATCCAGCCCCAGACTGCAAAAAAAAAAAAAAAAAAAAAAGTGCTCCATTAGTAAATTTAGAAAGGAGACTAGGGATCAGTAAGACTTTTGCAAAATCAGTAAAACAAAGAAAGATTCCTAGAGAAAAGGGAAAATTATTTTGCATTTATTTTCTCACAGGAGTCAGGGGAATTTGATCAAGGAGGGCCAACAGTGCTTGTGTATTTTGGTCCAAAGAGGATGCTGAATATGACTGCTCACTTCACCATATTGCCCAAGGCTGAGATGGGTTTAAATGCAGAAATGAGATAGTAATGGGTGATGTGTGAATACATAATGCAAATGTTTGAATACTTAAGAGAGTTAACTCCACCTTCATCTTAGAAACCATTTCAGCACAGCAGACCTGTTATGACTCCTTCTGAGTCACAATCAGTGTGGGGAATGAACTGAAAATGTGTTGAATCCTTTTGCCTTATTTCGGCATGATGCTGCCACTTCATGGATGTCAGTATTTAGTCAATAATCTGAGAAAAAAAAACATTCAAAAATATATAGGACTGTCAAGGGCAATAACAAGCTGAGTGTCTGTCTCCCAGTGTGAACACAGAGCAAAACACGGGCCCAGGGTGATAAAGTGAACAAATGAAGGAATTAACACAACAGGACTAGAAATACCATTCTAATAGAATAAAATTAGAAGAAGAGTTTCCAAAGAGGAAACATAGATCTAAGTCTATACATTGAAAAGAACACGTTCTAAAGAAGATCCACTTAAATGGATACCAGGTGGAAATAAAGAAGAAAGGAAGAATGAAAATGCCAACTCAACAACTTATCAGGCAGAAAAAAAATGTCTTCCAACTGGCCTCAGGATCTCTGTCTTCATAATCACAGTCTAGGAAGCGTTATAGAACTATGAATATTCTCACCCTGAGGGGTCTGAGGAACTTGGGGAAGACAAGGCAAGATCCAGTCTATTGCTAACTGGGGGTTGAATTTTTGAAGTCACAGATTTCAAGATATCACCTATAAAAATCCCAAAGGGATACATTTCATTCAGGTTATAAGGGTAACAATTTTTTTCTGAATTTCATAGAATAAAGCAGCTTCTTATCCATTTCTCTCTCATTTTCTTTCTGCCTTCTTTAAGCATAGTAGAGTTCACTGGATTCTCTAACCTGTGTCTAACTTTTTGTTTCTTTATTTGGTGGGGGGCGTTGTCTATGCTATCTCCTTGAACTTCCCTCACTAATTGCTCTTAGAAAGAAAACAGTATTTACCATTTCACACTGATGAATGCAAGCAACACTGTTAGAGCAGGGACTCTAGAGGTTCCGCTGAGCCCAGCCATAGGGGAGACAGTCATGGAGAGCATAGGAACCTCCAAATCCAGGGCAGTGGACAAAAGGAAGGCAGGGGCAAGAAAATAAGCAGTAGTGAGTTGTGGGGTGGGGCATAGGGAGTCAGGAATAGGAAGCACCAGATTTACAGTATTGAGGCTGACAGTTGTGTTGAGCAAAGTGTGTTATCAGTGAGCTTTAAAGAATCCAGTCTATAGGGAAATTTATTAAAAACAACTTAAAGCTTCTTTAGGCTAATATTATTTTGTAAAATACTGTTAAATAACAGACTAAGGCTTGGGGGAACCAATAACCTTTTGTAGTTTGAAGAAGTGAGGCATCAGATGCAACATTCACACATTCACTCATTCAAAGAGGTGAACTGGGGACCTACTGTGTGTCAAGAACCACTCTAGGCGCTTAGAAGCAGCAGTGGAAAAATCCAATGGGGAAAGATTCCTGTCTTCATGGAAATTACATTCTAGTGACAGGAGACAGAAAATGAAAAAAAGATTTAAAAAGCAACATTCATGGAACATTAGATGCTGTTGAGTAAAAATAAGAAAATGAAAGAAGAAAAGAGGGACTTGAAGTGTTGGGGTAACTGGGATTTGCCACTAAGCTACTGTGATGTATGCTGGGATTACTTTTCTGCTATATTGCTGTACAATTTTTTCTTTTCACTTAGTTTGCACTATTGATTTTTTGTAATATACTCTGATTATAATTCCATTTCTGAGGATAGTTTAATAAACCTCTATCTGTGAAAGGCATAAACTTCCTTTCTGAAGCCAGTTGGTTTTATTGAAATTTATCAATAGATTATGCAGAAAATCATGAGTTAATTTTAAAAGCCACATAAACTGCATTCCAGTACAGAAATCATCACTGGGAAGGGAATATTTAAAGAAAGACCAGAAGGAACGGAGGAGCCAAGTCTCGTACATGGTTCTGATGGAAGGACATTTTAGGCAGAGGGAATAACAATTGCAGATGCCCCATCGGGGCTGGCGTGGCAGCAAGTGGGGTGGTGTGGAGTGAAGTGAGAAATCACGGATGAGAGGCTAATGGGAAGGCAGAAGTTGGAGGGTCTCAGGGGCCGTTGAAGGACTCTGGCTTCTTCTGCAAGTGAGAGGGAAAGATCCCCGCGTAGAGATGAAGGCTTACAGCACAATTATAACAGTGGAGGTTGTATGGGGAAGAAAGTACTTAAGTTACTTGATTACATGACATAAAGTTAGATGTGTTACATTTGATAACTGTATTATGTGCTGATGGACCTCAGAAACACCACTGAAATGTTGTGACCAGACCCACATCAAAGTCATAGAAGGTTCACATCTAAGTTCAAAATTCAAAGTTTACCAATAACGAAGAGGGGGAGACTAGAATGATGCAAGTCACATGGAGGATGGGTGGAGACATAGAAGCTCCCATGTAGCTCAGGGTGGATTTACATGGTTACATAAGGATTTAATGATTATATATTATATATTAGTGCACATGTATATTCACGGGTGAGTAGGCACACATTATTTCTTTGTTCCTTCAGTTGACACAGCCTAGAAGCAACATCACCCCATAGGGAGAAGGACATCTAGATTTTGGTTTCTAATGCCGTTCTTCAGCCAATGGAACTAGGGCTTCACATGAGCAATGATTTTAGGATCAAGACAGGAAATATGCCAGATGACCCAAGAATATCTTTTAGCACTCAAAATAGGAGAGTACAGGTGGTCTCTGACTTACGATGGTTTGAGTTATGATTTTTCACATTTTATGATGGTGTGAAAGTGGTAAGTACTTGGTAGAAATGGTACTTTGATCATCTGCACAGCTGTTCTGCTCTTCTCTTTCAGTGCAATGGCCAATAAATGACCTGAGACATTACATTATAAAGTGGGCTTAGTACTAGGTGATTTTGTCTAGCTGTAGGCTAAGCTAATGTTAAGTGTTTTCAGCATGTTTCAGGTAGGCTAGTCTAAACTACCACATCTCAGCATGTCAAGGAATGACAGAGAAAACGCGTAAGATTTAAATCCATATAACATCTGTAGTGACTTTCAGTTTGTTGGAATAAATAAGTAACAAAGAAAACTCATTGTAAAATGATATAAATGAGCGATTACTACTAGAACTTATTTATTCATAGTTAAATCACCAATTATTGAAACAGCACCTACAATATCAGTTGTGGATATAGAAAAGGAAAAGATGAGTAAATTATAGCCCATATTTCCTAGGAAATCACTGCACGGCTAGCCAGAATGGCAAAGATGAGCAAAGAGCTGTTTCCGACCCAGTGTGAACTAGCCGTAGAACACCCTGAGCGCATTGACAAGTGTGGTTGGCTGTGTGCCACAGGAAAGGCAATTTTTGAACTGTACTTTAAAGAATACATAAGAGTTTGCCAGCCTTAGAAATAATAGAAAAAAACACATCAAGTAGGAAACATAACATTCACAAAAACACACAAATGAAAATGCATGCAGTTTTGGAAAAACAGCAAGTAGTATATATAACTCTACCTTCTGCAAGGAATGTGTGTGTGTGTGTGTTGAGCTTAGGGCCCAAAAATAAATCAGTCAAGAGAAACTGAAGCCAGACTGGTGAAAGTCTTGAATGACACAAGGATAAAGTCTCTAATCTAGTAAGAAATAAAGAGTTATCACGGGTTTTATAATCAGGGCAATACCATGACCAGGATTGTGCTTTAGAAATATCTTTTTGGCAGCAGCTTGGCAAAGAAATTGAGGCAAAAGCAGGAGGTGGGGCTGGACTGGAACCAAGGAAACCAGTTGGAAGGCTATTTTAACATTCCCACAGAAAACCGAGGATGTGCTGAACAAGAGCAATCACAGTAGGAATAGAAAGCAGGGACCACAGAGAGGGAGATTTTAGAGGTTGAACAAAGTGTCTTGGTGATTGACTGAACATGGAGGCTGAGTAGGAAGGAAGATTAAAGGCTATCTGAGGTTTCTCCGTTAGTCCTATTAACAGAAGTATGAAAATATAAACAGCTGTGCCCACCTAAGAAAGAATAAGAACATGATTATGAAACCACTTTTAGATAGACTTTTTAAATTATAAAAACATAATTTCTTCAATATTTAATGCATGCAATAAAAAAGAGGAAAAGAAAGAAAATCATAACCTGACTACCAAGAAATTGTTACAATGGTTACTGTAGTGTTAACATATTTAATCTAATTTAAAAGCACATTATTTTTTAATATAGTTATATTGAACTTTTTGTCCTTGTTTTTTACTTATTATTTTGTAATCTTTGGCACAATAAATCTTTGTAATTAGGCATGATGTTTCAGTATGTCATGGATGCATTGATTTTTCAGAAGGGGCCACAACACATACCTGCTTATCTGATCCTTTTTCCTCTGCTCTGTTTTTACGATATATAAATCTGGTACTACTGTTGGCCTTAACAAGTAGAAGGAAGTCATAGAACTGTAATGCCCAACTATTTGAGAGCAATGTGATAGACTCTTCGACATTTCACTCTTTGTAAGACGTCTTAAGAGAGGTGGAATAAATTCCATACTCAAAACCATCATGTGAAGAAAAATTAATGACATGCCACTTGTGAAAAAGAGAACATTTTCCTTTCAAATAGTTTTCTGTTTCTCTCTCTTTGTCAGGTCTGCTACATTAAGGCTTTGCAGGCTTGAACTGAAGGTCATCCAATGACATGCCCATCGCTCAGCTTCTTTGCATGTCATATCCAGCTACTTTTAAATCTGCAAATTTTATTTGTTTTGGGTCCTTATGACACTATCCAAACTGACTTTACGAATTACCTCTGTTTTTTTTACCCTTTTTTTCTCTGAATATAGTCAGTTCTTCTACCTTACCATTCTCTTCAAACCAAATTTTAAATCTTTTGGTTAAAAAAAAAAAATCTTCCTTACATAAGATGTGGACTAAACTCCTTAACATGGGCCACCAGTGTTCTGGGATATTACTCAGTCTCCACCCACATGGGGAGGAATTGTAATCTTCTGCCAAGGGCCATGCAAGGGAGCTAGGACGCACATTTCCCAGCAACAGACAAGCCTTCAGAGGCTGCAGCTCCAGACAACAGTTTGACTATAGTCTCCTAGAAGATTCTAAGCCAGAACCACCCAGATAAGCAGCTCTTTCATTCCTGACCCACAAACACTGAGTGAGACAGTAGTTTTTTTTGTTGTTGTTGTTGTTTGTTTGTTTTAGTTTCCTAAATTTGGGGGTAAGTTGAGTAGTAATAAAGAGAGAGTAGGATATGTTATTTAATCTTTACAACGGATTTCTTTTCTCATCATAACCACAAGTTTTGGATCATACACAGAAAAGTAAAAACCTTATTTTCCTTAACAAGGCCATGGTTTCCTGTGAGAAAGGGCCTGCTAGCCCTCTCTCGTGTGTGTCCCTTTCTAGTCCAGTAGGACATCTGAATTTTTTTTTTTTTTTGAGACAGAGTCTCACTTTGTCACCCTTGGTAGAGTGCTGTGGCATCATAGCAGACAGCAACCTCAAACTCTTGGGCTTAAGTGATTCTCTTGCCTCAGCCTCCCGAGTAGCTGGGACTACAGGCTCCTGCCACAATGCCTGGCTGTGTTTAGAGATGAGATCTTGCTCTTGCTCAGATGGTCTCGAACCTGTGAGCTCAAACAATCTACCCGCGTCAGCCTCCCAGAGTGCTAAGATTACAGGCATGATCCACCATACCCGGGCCAGGGTATCTTGACTGAACCTCTAACTTAGGGCAGAGAGATCTCCTGTACAATCTCTAACTGCAGGACATAGGGATATATTGTTCACAACTGAACAACGAACACAGAGTTCCTAAGAGTTACTCTTGTCCTCTGTATATCAACTAATTCTACAAAGCTCTTTGGATACAGAAATGGCCAATGTCTAAAAGTTAGCCTGAATCATGAGTCTAAAAAATCCATAGTTTTTTTTTTCAATAAAAAACCCCCAAAGCTCTAGCATTTGTCCTCAACATTGATATAGGCAATTATCTTCCATTTAGTTAAATATTTGTGAGCCAGGTATATTTCAGTTATATCAGATATCACTTGAGAAGGCTACGTGCTTACAACTTGGGCACATGGAACTTGATAGAATTTGCTGCACTATGACAAGCTCAACCATCCTTCACTGCTATCTTAAGTCTTGAAAATATCACTAGCGAATAAAACATATAACTAAAATGTGTTACTGCTCAAACATGAGATCTGTATCTAAATAACTAGCTGTTTTTTAAATACATGCTGAGGTCTACTGGTATTTCCAAGTTTCTTATCATTATTCCACAGTCATAGAGTGAGGAGTCCTCTCCTCTTCTATAATATAAAACTCTCAAACTTTTGCTGGGCACATGTTAAATAGAGTAATAAATATATTTCCAACACTACCTTAAAGCAAAATTTGGCCATGTACATAGATTCTAGCTAACATAATGTAAGTGGTGTGTATTAGTTGCAGAATATTTCCTCAAAGCCCAGGAGTATGCCCTCCTCTACTTTCCTGCCTCCTTTTGGCTGGGAATACTTGAGGATCGAGTCTGGGGACCCATAGAGTTCCTCAGGAGGAAGCCACCTGTTGAGGACTGTGGCACAGAGAGGAGCAGCCTTGATATCTGATGAGCATTTCTGCGGTTTCATTGTGATCCGTCCAAAATTCATGTTCAAACTTAATCCCCAATTGAACAAATTAGGAGACGGAGCCCACGGGGTCTCTGCTTTTTAAACGAGACTTAATGAGCAGGCGTTTTCCCTTCTGTCTCTTCCAGCATGGAAGGACACGGTCTGTCCTCTCTGGAGGATGTAGCAACAAGGCACCATCAAGGGCCACCATGGAAGCAGGGGAAGTCCAAATGCCAAGCCAGCTGGTGTTTTGATCTTCAACTTTCTAGCCTTTAGGGCTCTAGGAAATAAATTTTTATTGCTTATGTATTACCCAGCACGAAGAGACTAAGAAGGATAACCATGGAGCCACGATACTATCTTTGGGTAACCTGCCTATACTTTTAACCGAGAGAGAAATCAGCTTTTACCCTGCTTATGTCACTATTACTTGGGGAATTTTTACTACTTATAAGTAAACTAAGCTCTAAATGATATAGTGCTTCAGCACTTATCATTTTTGACCAAGAATGCCTCAGATTTCAAACTTTCAGAATATTCATATAAGCGCCCCAAGTAATTCCTCCTTGATAGCTATTCAGAACAATAGCACCTTACCAACTAGATATCTTAATTTGAAACCAGAGTAGTTATAACATCAAACCCACTGAAAGAGACTCTATAAAAATATATAAGAAATGTTACCATGGTTAATAATAAAGATAAATGCAGAAAGTTAGCCTCTTTGGGACAAACTCCCTAAAGAATCAGATACATTTTCTGAAATTAAAAAGTTCATGAATATTCAATTTTTGATTATAAATATCAATTTTATTCCAAATTAAAGCTAAAGTTATAATAAAAACCTAAATATATCATATGTTTATAAAAATAGAGTAACTGGAAAATGTTTTTTCTTGTTCGAGTGCTGGTTTCTGAGTTAGGATTTATGTTCATTTCTAATATGAACACATCCATGTATAATACATAGCTCTTAAATACATTTTCTTTTGTAAAAGTTTCACAAATGCAGTTCAGACTTTCCTGTAATTTTATTTGGCTGCTAGGTGCATAAGTATCTAGCTGAGAGATTACTAGAGTATTATTTTAACTCAAGCGAACAGCAAGTGAAATCCAAAATAAAAACAAAAAGATAAATACTAAAAATTTTCACTTGAAATAATTTTATAAAATGTAACTAAACTAAAGGAAGAGAAAGTAAACTCTAAAATATTATGATCTATGCTGGGATTACCTCTTTGTCCTTAAACAAACAAACAAACACTGCAATTTTTTGTTTAATTAATTTCCCCTACTACTTATTTTATATATTTATTTATAGACTGTTTATTTCATTTTTTTTTTTTTCTTTTTAAGCAACAGTCTCACTTTGTCACTCTTGGTATAGTGTTGTGATGTCACAGCTCCCAGCAGCCTCCAACTCCTGGGCTTAGGCGGTTCTCTTGCCTCAGCCTCCCGTGTAGCTGGGACTACAGGCGCCCGCCACAATGCTTGGTGATTTTTTGTTGCAGTTTGGCCAGGGCTGGGTTTGAACCCGCCACCCTCAGTATATGGGGCCGGTGCACCGCTCACTGAGCCACAGGCGCTGCCCTATTTAATTTTATTTTAATAGGTCCGAGAGAACAAGCTGAATTTCATTATGTGTACATACGGTATACAGGGTTTGAGTCTGAGTTTTTGGTGTACCTGTCACCCAGGTAGTGACCCTTGCACTCCATGAGTAATTAGAATCTCTCAGATCCTTCCAACCTTCCCACCTCTAGAGTCTTCAGTAGCCCTTATAGGACTATGGATAGTTGGGGCTATACTTTCGCTCCCAATTATCAGCGAGGACATACAGCATTTATTTTTCTCTCCCCGGGTTACTTCACTTGGCATAAGGCCCTCCAGTTCCATTCAACTTGCTGCAAAATACATTATTTCATTCTTCCTATCCCTTCGTAGGACTCCATGGCATATTCGGTGGGTGTACACATTTTAAGAGCTCTTGTTGGAAGTAAAATCGATCATTCATCCAAATGTATAAATTGCAGGTAAAATGGATGTACATATCATGTTTAGGTACACTTGACCACTAACAGTACCTTCAATTCAACTTCAAAAAGGCATACAAAGATAATATCTCTTACAGTGGATACATTTTTTTTTTTTTTTTTGGTGCCATCTCCAATACCTCGTTGGTTATTCCACTCATCAATTTGATTTGCACTTAAGTCGATTATATTTTTGTGATTGTCAATTGTGCTGTAATTATAAACATATGAGCACAAAGTAACTTTTTTATGTAATGATTTTTTTTTTCCCTTTCAGAATATAGCCAGTAGTGGGATTGCAGATCAAACAGTAGCTCTATTTTGGGTTCTTTGAGCAATCTCTATCCTAATCTCCATAGAGGTTATACTAATTTACATTTCCACCACCAGTGTGTACGTGTTCTGTTTTCACTATATTAGTGTCAACATTGACTGTTTTTTTGACATTTTAATAATGCTCATTCTATTTGGGGTAACATGGTCTCACTGTGGTTTTAATTTGATTCCCCGGGGATTAGTGATGTTAAGCATTTTTCCATTTGCTTTTTGGTCATAGGTATAACTAGTCTTGAAAACATCTGTTTTTATCTTGTGTCCACTGTTAATGGAGTTATTTGCTTTTATTCTTGCTGAGTTGTTTGAGTTTCTTGTGGATTCTAGATATTAGTCCTTTGTCAGTGTTATATTCTCCCATTCTGTAGGTCATTTCTTTATTCTTTTGCTTATTCCTTTTGCTGTGCCGAATCTTTTTAGTTTAATTAAGTCCCATTTGTATATTTTGCTCTCATTACTTTTACTTTTGGGATCAGAGACAATGTCCAAAAGAGTGATCCTTAGTTTTTATGGTACGACTTCTCCTGTTTTCAGTCTTACACTTTACATCATTAATCCATCCTGGTTAATTTTTGTATATGAGACAAGAAACCCAGTTTCACTGTTCTGGACGTGGATATCCAATTTTCACAGAACCATTTATTGAAAAGGGTGTCCTTCCTCTAGAGTGCATTTTTCTAGACTTTGTCAAACATCAGTTGGCTGTAAATATGTGGCTTTATTTCTTTAAATAAATATTCTTTAAATATGTGGCTTTATTTATTCAATTTCTGATTCCAATGCATTGATCTGTGCATCTCTCTTTATACTCTCCTCACACTGTTTTGGCTATGCCAGCCTTGTAGCACAATTTGAAGTCAGGCAATGCAAATCTCACAGCTTTTTTCTTCTTACTCAGGCTTGTATTGACTATTTGGGCTCTTTATGTGTTTGATATGAATTTTAGAACTTTTTTTGTAATTTGGTGAAAAATGATGCTCAGATTTTTTTTTTCAAATTTGGTGAAATCTGACAGGAATTATATTGAATTCTTTGGTTGCTTTGGGCAATGGTATCATTTTAACAGAATTGTTTCTTCCAATCCATAAGTATGGAATATTTTTTCAATTGTTTATATTGCCTATGACTTATTCCATCAGATATATTTCACTTTTTCAAAACATTTATTCCTAGGTTTTTTTTTTTTTCAGGTATTGCAAAGCAGTTCTTGATTTGGTTCTCAGCTTGGCTGATGGTGGCACATAGAAAAAAACGCCATTCATTATTATGTGTTGATTTCATAACCTGAGCCGTTTAATCTATTTATCAAAGCTGGGAGTCTTGCATAGGAATCCTTATGATTTTCTAGGTGAAAGTTCATATCATTGGCAGAGATAATTTAACATCCTTTTTTTCTAATTTGGGTGCCCTTCACTTCTTTTTACTGCCTAATTGCTCTGCCCAGAACTTCCGTATACTATGCCGAATAAAAATGGGGACTATGGGCATTCTTGTCTTATTCAGTTCTCAGTAGTAATATCCTCAACTTCTCCCATTAATTACGATACAGACTGCAGGTTTGTATTATTATGAGGCATTTTCCTACCATTTGAAGGTTTTTGTCATGAAGGAATATTGGATTTTATCGAATGCTTTTTCCGCATCTGTTCAGATCATACGGTTTTTGTTTTACTTCTGTTAATGTGATGAATCGTATTGATTGACTTGTGTGTGATAAACTATGCTTGCTTCCCTGGAATAAAATCTACCAAGCATAATGTCCTTAAGATTCATCCAAGTTGTAGCATGTGACTGGACTTTCTTCTTTCTTCTTGTAATGTTGAATGATAGTACACATTGCATCTACACGAAGTATATTTAGTGTATTAATACATCAATGGACATTGGACTTGTTTCCTCTTTTGTAAACAGTGCTGCAGTCAAGGTTGGTATGCAAATCTCTCTTTGAGACCCTGCTTTCAGTTTTTTTGAATTGCAAATTTCCAGCTTATAGCTTTGGTGAACATTTTTGTTAGTTAAAAAAAAAAAATGCACATGTATAAACTGGTGGCACATACTACCTCAAAACTCTTAATCATAAGGGTTACTAACATAACATTCAATAAACTACCTTTTTAAAAATTATTCACAGGAATTAAGTAAGACTTGTTGATAAGGAAAATATATTCTGGACTTCAAGTTATTTTTAAAGAAGTAAATCCAGGTCATAAATGTAGCCCTATACATTGAAATATATGGTTAGCATGAGAACATTTAATGTGTATTGATACCAAAATTCTTTTAAAAAGTATATATCTATATTTCCATATAGAAACTAAAATTTTGATAAATAGTGAATTATCATAGTATCTTTAAAATATGATTTATTACAAATAGGTATAAATAAGAATGTACTTCTGTAATATAATGGCAAATAGACATAAGGAGTATTCCGAAAATATTCTACAGTATTCTCCTTCCTTGTGTTGTATATTTATATTTATATTTATGGCAATAGATACACAGTAAACTTTGTGCTCTGAAGGCAAAAATTCACAGCATAGTTTTGTTTGTATTTGGCTTACATATTTATCAGTCTATACAGAATTTCAGCATAAAATTAGAAATAAATCACTGGAAATTTTCTATTCATAAATTAAACAAAAAAAATTAAAGACTTTTATTCCTTCTGATAAATTTTAAATGTTTCTTTGCTATACTACTATAAGCTTGAGACACTAATCTATAAGCTTGCCCAAAATAGTGACAAGAATTAAACTTACTTAAAAAATCATCTTTACTACAAACTTTAAAGAATTACATAGTAGAAAATGTTTTGGAATGTTAAAATACATTAAAAAATCAGAGGAATAAAACACAATTTACCCACAACACGAATCCTAAACAAGCATTGTGAAGATTTGACATATTTGCTTTAAGTAATTTTAAATGCACATTTAAGGTATCTATTCACTATTAGTGCATTATTTTATTTAATTTCTTAAAAAGAAGCATTACATATAAATATGGAATTCATTTTGACTTCTAATTCTGTTCCTGACTTGAACTCCATATGCCAACCAGTACAAAGACATACATAGTTACAAGTTTAGACCAAATGCTTTGGTATGTTGTGTACATTGTTATTGCTCTGTATGTCCCTGCGTATATGTATGTGTTAATATATATAAGAGGGTGCCAAAAAATATACATTTTACAAAACATTGTATTACAATTATCATACTCAACATAAGCTAATGCAAGGCTCTTTGAGCACCTCTTCTAATGGCAGAAGTCAAACATGACTTGAGAATTACATATTTAATATAGCTTTTTCCTTTCTTAAAAAGTGTACCCTTTTTTGGTACCCTCTGTATGTGTTTGTGTATATGTGTGTTTTATATACCATAAGATATTAATTCATGTATTTGCATATATGGTATGCTCTACACATGATTGTTCAACTTAATGTTTTACTCAATGTTATATCTTTGTATACTATCTGTATAGGTTTATACAGATTCATTAATTTTTTTTACTTTACAGTATTTCATCATATGAATACTTAACATGCTATTTATCCATCACTACCTTAGCAAAACTTTAGCTTATTTAAAATATTTTTTATCAAAAGATGCTTCAATGAAGGGTTTCAAAACATCAAATTGTTCTGATTTTATTCAAGAACGGATTTCCCAATGGTTTGGAGCCACTTACAACTTACCAGCATGAGTAAATTGAGAGATATATTTTGAAAATTAGACAAATGAGGAGGGATAATGTGTTCTCAGGTCTTTGAATAATGTAGTAAATCAAGCCAGGTTGTAAAGGCCTTGGAAATCTGTTTCAAATTTGTCAAAGATTTCACAGTAAGTACAAATTAACTTCAAACCTCATATACTTGCAAGGAAACTCAGCAAAGAACGGCAGCTTTCTGGGGTACCAGGGTGTGTCTGAACTCAGACGTAACACATCTCACTTGAAAGCAAGGGTTTTATATTTAGAGGTGTTGTCTCTTAAACTTGACGTGAGATGTTCAGCCATGCACATTGCTGGGTTTCATTTCCCTTATTTTTAAACGACTGAGGAGTAAGGATGGAAAGCGTTTTAGAGACACTCTCGTGTCTGTTGCTTGGGGAGTGAGTCTAGTCGGTTGTCCCCAATGCTATCCCAATTATGTCTCAGTAAAATCATGCGAGTCTTCGAAAGAGAAAAATATGGTCCATTTTCAAGTCAGAGAATTTAAAAAAGATTTAAAACCATATGTTACAATTTAGATACAAAAGATGAGTCATATTCTCTAGATGGCTAAAAATCAAGCATGCCATTCCTTCATGGTCTGTTTTGCCTTATGTATTTTATGATGGGATGAGTAC
Organism: Arctocebus calabarensis; assembly: GCA_963573935.1. Lineage (NCBI taxonomy): Eukaryota > Metazoa > Chordata > Mammalia > Primates > Lorisidae > Arctocebus > Arctocebus calabarensis. Next base: position 45,694 of record CAUYON010040461.1, read on the forward strand.
AGGATAAAGCCATTTCTTTAAATAAGTGACTACTAAAAACATATCTAAGAACTTAAATTTTCAAACTTTTCAGTATATACACGTTACATGTTTGTCCTAGCAACTGTTGTTTAAGGTTCATTCCCTAAACTGGTCTTTAATTGTCACTGTTAACACCACCTGTACTGAAGGTATTATCATCCGGTTTCAAGGCTCCTTCAGCCCTCAACTACCACGAACCCAACAAAATCCCGCTTCTTAGTTCACCCATCTGCAGCACAGCTAATCTGACTTGTACACACACGTATATATCTGCTTGTATGTTTCCGTGAATACATACTTTTATCTATGTATTTTATAAACATATGTTTCTATGTATATTTCAGAATCCCTTGTAAATTTAAAGCATAATAAACAATATAAACAAAATTAAAATATTTGATGTAGAAAGGGTGAAAATGCAGTTTTTATTACAAAAGTGTCAGCATCAGAATTTCTAAAACCAATAAGATGAAGACAAGTAATGTGGTAAATAGGAAAACCTATGAATACTTAATTTGTGGAAGGGTTAACATGAATGAAAAAAATTAAACTAAATTAAATTAAAACCACAGGAAGAGAGGTACAATTTCACCAGTAATTGAGTAAAACTAATACAAACTGAGACTGAGATATAACCCTGGATTGATCTTCCCCAAACACTAGATTTGCAGTAAATGTGCAGTGTTAACTGCTTGGCTGGTGCTTGGCTATAGGAATGGTTTATTGCAAAATTCCTCCAGACTAGTTAGTTACCTTTGCACTGACAATCATGAAAGTTGTCACCTCAGAAAGTCTGAGTGCCAAGCAAAATAGACAACAGATATTAAGAATAGTAGGAAAATGTTCCACTTTAACTTTGTACAACTAAGGCATCCCTGATGGGTGGAAATGCACCTGAAACGTTGTCAGACCTCTCGCTACCGCCATGTACCTACTCATGTCTGAGTAGGAACCATGTTGCCATTTTGTGTCTTTATAAACTAGTAAAGCTGATGTTGGGATCACGTTGAGAGTATTTATATAACTTAGAAACGTAAAACAAAGTTACATTGATTTAATGGCCATGTAGCACAGAGCTAGCAACTGGAGAAGAACATATTGACATGAGAATGAAGTACGCATTTAAAGACAGAATGAATCAGTTCATTTCAGGTATTAATAAGGACCTGGGGTTAACAAAACTCTTATATATTGATGGCATAACCACTTTAATAAGAAATACCTAAGGTAGTTAAAAGGAAACCCACACAATTTCACTTCTAGGCATGTATCTGAGAGTTTTATTTCTAAAGCTTACTGGTTTTTTGGACATCTAGAAAGACACACACACACACACACGTAGAATCTGCTGCTTAGAGATTAATTTGGGTTCCAGCCCAGGCACCAATGTATTCATTAGATATCATAGATAATTCTTATATATATCAACTTCAGGTGGGAACACAAACTAATACGACCTTTTTGGAAGGAAGTTTGGAGAATACTCAAGGAACTAAAAGTGGACCTACTGTTTGGTCCTGCAATTCCTCTATTAGGTATATACCCAGATGATCAAAAATCAAATTTTACAACAAGGACATTTACACTGGAATGTTTATTGCAGCCCAATTCATAATTGACAAATCATGGAAGCAGCCCAAATGTCCATCGACCCACAAATGGATTAACAACTTGTAGTATGTGTACACCATGGAATACTATACAGCCATAAAAAAAATGGAGACTTTACATCTTTTATGTTTACCTGGATGGAGCTAGAACATATTCTTCTTCATAAAGTATCTCAAGAATAGAGGGGAAAGTATCCAATGTACTTAATACTACTATGAAATCAGTATATAATCAAATCACCTACACATTCATATGAATGGTAAAACATAACTATAGTCCAGAAAGATAGAGGGAAAAAGAGAGAGGGGGGAGGGGAGGGAGGAGACCAGGGGAAGGGAGAGTATTTGGGGGGACCTCACCTAATGTGCATAATGCAATGGTACATTTCAAAACTATTAAGAATAGAGTATCAATGTCTTACCACAATAACTAAGCGAGGAGATGGTTATGTTAATCACTTAGATATAATCATTCCACATCGTATATCAAATCAACACATTGTACCCCATAAATGCTTAATGTACACAGTTATGATTTAATGAAGAATAAAAAAATGAAAAATCAACTTCAATATAAAGATTTTTCTGTACGCCCAAGGGGATATCAGTTCATTAAGCAATGTTTTTAATGCTCCCCCAAACAGCACAAAGTCTATCTATAACTCAAAATATAAATGTCATCATTATTTTTAAGCTATAAAACTCCTTGAAGCAGGCAAAGTTAATTAATAGTCCATTGGTATCCACATAGATTAGTATCCACATAGATTAATGTCAAAATAACTTGGAAGATTGAAGACAAATAATTTATAAAATTTTTATCTTAATAAAAAAATTAAATACAAAATATAATATCTTTTATGCCTACATATGGGAATTAAAATAATAAAATGATGAACTAACGCATATACAATATAGCAAATTCTTGATGGTGGTTGACTAGAAGTTACTAGGGAAGAGAAAGTTTGTTAAGGCAAATGTTGGAGAACTTAACATCCTCTCTATTGTTTTATACTTCAAAAAGAGATATAAATATGAAAAATATATTGATATTCATTACTTGTAATATATTGATCCTATTAATATGATTCTTGATCTTTCTAAGATTTTTAAAAGTTTCTTATAAAATCTTTCTTATAGAAAAATTTTAAATAATATACGTGGTACTTCCCCTTCCAGGAGTGAAACTTAATAATTTCCTTTCCTTACTTAAGGATAGGAAAGTTCTTTTTCAAGGAATGGTATAGGAGTAGGAAACATTGTTACTTTTCAGCTGAGAAACCTGGAAAACACGTATCCAAGGGACAAAGTTTAACATCACCAGTCACATCATGTGGCTGTCATCTGACCACTGTTCTAAAGTGAGGAGAAAGGCACTTGAGCTCTGCAATATTCTTTCCCAAACCCATAACCCTGTTCTACTTCTGAGGAGAACATCACAAAAGTCCAGATTAAAGGATATTCTGCACAATCCCTGCCCATTACTTCAAGACTGTCACAGCCATTAAAAATAAAGGCAGGTAGAGAAACTGTCACCCTGGATTGGATTTTGGAACAGAAAAGGACTTTAATGAAAAAAATTGCTAAATGTCAGATAAAGTCTGGAGTCTTTTTCTTTTATTTAAGAATACAAGGAGATGTATGTGCCTTGATTACATAATTTTTTTTCCCCAGATTGAGTCAAGGTTCTAGGCATGCTTCCAATCCAGACAGGAAGCATTCTACAAGTCTCCGGTTATTTAATAGCAATATACAAAAAAGGTTTGTATTTTTAACAAGTTTGCCATGAAATATAATATGTTAAAAAGAAGAAATGATGTGAGAGGTATATGGGAATTCCTTGTATTATCACTGACTCTTTTCTGTAAATCAAAATATATTCCAAAGTGAAATGTTAATTCAAAACCATATATGTGACTATAATTCTAAAGGTGAGAAAAAATAAATTGTCTCCTACCAACAATGATTCCTATTCACTTATCTAAAAATACATAAAGTTTTTAAAATGTGTGTACATTGTTTATAAAACAATGTAATCATAAAATTCATAGAATTAATTTTGGAAGCATGCTATTTATTCTCTAATCTCTCATCATTAAGCACTGAGATTGCTAGACAACCAATAGTCAGGGAAATATTTAATTATTGCTAGCAAAGGGCAGTGATCAAACTATTTTTCATTTCAGATTGAGGTATTGTTATTTTAAAGTTAACTTGATTTTTCTTCTGAAATTTCCTCCAAATTCCCCAAATGAACCAAATTATATGCAAACACCTTAAAAATGTCAACATCATAATCAACATAAAAAGTGTTATTACCCTTTGCCAATGAGGCCAACTTAAATTTAATTTGTTTTCTTTATTTTTACAAGACAGGCTTGTATTTACAACAATTTTAGAATTAGCGTTACTTTGGCCACTTCATTTCCTTAGGTATTCAACTCTTTTTTCCATATGAAGACATATTTCTTTCAATTTTTTTCATATTCATGATGTTTAAAAAACTTACGATAATCTATTAAAATCACTTTTTTATCAAAAATATACGACAGGTATATTAATATCAGTTAAACTTTTTACCATTCAATTTGTATTTAGAAAATAAAAATAGTTTCATTTTTGATGTCAGCATATCTGATTCTTGTGTGTAGGACTATGCTCCAAAGGCCTTACTCTTTTACCAAAAAGCAATCTCAAAATAATTATCATGGTTCTATCTTAAACATATTTGAAATTTGGACATTTTGGGAAGGCAGTGAGAAGTCTTTGAAATTACTAGAAAGTATTATGTTAAATTAGTGATAGCGTTCCTCTTTTCAGAAACTATGCGTTATCCATGCCGCTGTCTTCACAGTAGTTATCTGTCCCCTTAATATTTTCCTTCTGTTGACTTAGACATCACTGTCTTCTCTGGCTTTCTACTTCCTTAATTACTGTTCATAAACCAAGTCCTAGGCTTCAGCATAGTTCTCTTATTTCCATTCTGTCATCATCAGTTCTTCTTCTACCACAGCCTATGTTTTAATCTCTTCATGCTTTTCTGAAGCTGTGTACCTGTCATGCAAATTTCCAAAAGGGATTTTAATGATGCTATTATAACTTGAAGAACCATCGATCAGGTTTGAAGAGACCACCCACCAAAGCCAAGGGTTCCATAATGTGTCTTCAGTCTGACTCAGTTGAGTCTTGTGAATGATACCACCAAGCAAAGCACTGAACTCAGTCCCACAATTGTAAAGGGAAAAGGTTGAACAAGTTGATACCTACGTTTCTTTTTTTTTTTTTACTCAAAAAATAAAACTATGCCTAAGATTTCATTTGAAAATAACAGACTATTCCTGGTCAATAGCCATTGCAACTTTATGCAATAAGAACAAAATGGGAGGCACCACTTTACCAGATTTTAAGCTATGCTCAAAAGCTATAGTAACCAAGACAGCATGGCAATGGCACATGGTTATGACCCATGGATTGTAACAGACAATGCAGTTCTGAGACCATCCACATATTGTCATATGATATTAAACAAAGCAAACAAAAGGACACAGTGTGGAAAAGAATCCCTAGTTGAGAAATGGTGCTGGGAAAATTGGATAGACACATGTAGAAAACTGAAACAAGATGCACACTTCTCACCACTTGCAAAAATTAATTCACAATGGATAACAGAACTTAAACCTAGCACATGAAATGATAAGAATTCTAGAAGAAAACATTGAAAAAATTCTTATAGGTATCAGCCAAGGGAAACGGTTTATGTAGAAGATCACAAAGGCAATCTCAGCAACAATTAAAATAAGCAAAAGGGACCTGATTAAATTTAAAAGCTTCTACCCAGGCAATAGAACAATTAATAGAATAAACAGCCTACAGAATGGGAGATAACAATCACATGCTATACATTCAATAAATGGCTAATTGGTGGAATGTACCAGAACAGAAGCAAATCAGCAAGAAAAAAAATCAAACAACCCCATTAAAATGTGGGAAAAAGACATGAAAGAAGCTTTTCTAAAGAAGATAGACTAAGGGGCAATAGCCATATGAAAAAATGCTCTACATATCTAATCTTCAGGGATGTGTAATTAAAAACCACAGTGAGATTTCACCTCAGTCCACTCAGAATGACTTTTATCAAAACCTCTGACAACAACAGACGCTGGTGAGTATGGAGAGAAATTTTTTTCCAGCGTTTTTTTTTTTTTTTTTCAGTTTTTGGTCAGGGCTGGGTTTGAACCAGCCACCTCTGGTATACAGGACCAGTGCCCTACTCCTTTGAGCCACAGGCACCAACCAGAAAGGAACTCTTCCTTACACACTACTTCAAGCTAGTACAACCTATATGGAAAGTAGCACAGAGATACCTCAAAGAACAAAAAGTGGACCTCCCATTTGATCCAACAATCCCACTACTGGTGTTTATCCAAAGGAAGAAGAGACATTCTATCATGAAGAATCTGGTGCTCAAATCTTTAGAGCAGTGCAATTCACAATAGCAAAGATGTGCAAACACCACATGTGCCACCAATATACAAGTGGATTAATAAAATGTGGTGTATATATACCATGGAGCACTACTCAGCCATAAAAAAGATATTCTTTTGTTACAACCTGAGGGATCTAGAAAACATTCTTCTGAGTGAAGTATCAGAAGAATGGAAAAACAAATACCACATGTATTCACTATTAAATTACAACTAATGGATCACCATGAATGTGCATATACGGCAATAAAAACTCATTGGAAAATACTCAGGTGGGGAGGAGAGAGAGATGGGCAAATTCACACCTAACGGGTACAATGCACACTTTCTGAGTGAAGGGCACACTTTTATCTTTGACTTAAAGTGTACAAAGACAAACTACCTAACTAAAATGTGTGCATCCCTATAATGTTCTTAAATTCCAAAAAGGAAAACATTGTTAATAGTGTATGAAGGATGCCTGTAATCCCAGCACTGCAGGAGGCTGAGGAGAGAGGATTGCTTGAGCTCAGGGGTTCAAGACTCACCTGAGCGAGAGTGAGACCCCAACTCATGAAAAAAGTGGAAAAAAACAGCTGGGCACCACTGTGAGGCCCTGTAATCCCAGCAGCTTCCAGAGGTAGAGGCAGCTGAATGCCCACAGCCCAAGTCTGAGGTTGCAGTGAGCTAGGACACAAATGCACTCTGTCTCAACATCAGCAACAACAACAACAAAAAAAGCAAAGAAATAAAAAACAAGCAATGAAATAAAATAAAAACAAAAAGAAAACAAACAAACCAAAAATATGTGTGAGGGGATTAACTCAAACTCTTTATACATCTGAACATCTCTGACAAACATAAATGCATGAAATTTTAATTCAGTTCACTAGATTTTAAACAACTACATGACATTATAGTTTATGTTTTCCGTCATGTTGTGCAAAAGAATGGCCTTCACAGATGATCACCAATCCTTCTTAAGCATGTAGTTTGGTTCATTGTCTGTATAAAAACTAATTTCTGAAAATATACATTGATTTTTTAATAGAAGAATAGATACTTTGAATATTGCAATGTATAGTCATGCTTAAATAGGCAAGTTCTGCCTTGGTTTTTATTTATTTGGAGATAACTAAAGATTTAAATGAATTAAATAAAATGTAATGGTACCACCATTTGTTTAACCAGGCATTTAAATAATTCAAAGAATTATTAAGCATGGCATTGACCTGAAGAGAATGCATGGTAGCTGGACACATTTTTACTTACAAAGCAGTGAAATCCCCCTATAGTTACTTAAATCCCAGTGTCATTTTGTCTGTGAAGTATTATTTAAATACTTTAATGGCCTACTAGTAGATGAGATTGGCCTAATCACTTTGGTTTTTTAACTTTTTGTTTTGATCGGAGACATAATAAATTCGCATTGTGTTTCATTTCCCTTTCATTCAACTATTCAACTGACACTAATTCAGCACATATTCAGAGGAAAATACGGACCTTTGCAAATCAGGTCCTTTAATTACTCAATTTGAAGAGGTATACAACGAAGTTATTACTTCATAATTGTTCTTTACTCTGTACTAAATGGAAAATTCATAGTTGTGAGGACATGAACAATACCAGAAACAGATAGTGGTACCCTAGAATAATAATATAAAAGCCATCAGTGGGGCCGTGCACAGAACTGTGAGGATAAAGGGCCACCATAGACATAATGTCCAGGAACTGAGGGGTAATTAGCTCAATCTTCTGCACCTGAGGTTATGTAAAACACAGAAGGGAAAAATTGCCTAGTGATATCAGATATAATAGAACCCACCCACCCACCATGGCATTACCAGTGGGGTTTATTCTTATAATACTGTGTTATCTTGGCATCTGTTTTGAATACAAGGTTAACTTTCTCACACCAGAAGCAGGGCTGTCAGTTGCCCTGGGCAATTTCCATTTCTACATCAAGTGACTTAAGCCTGGGGCCAGAGATGGGAACCTGGAGGTATTTCTCCTCCTTAGCCCACTGTGCTACTGATTTCTTACCACTGTTCGTTTGTTGGTTTCTTTTTGAGACAGAGTCTCACTCTGGCACCCTGGATAGAATGCTATGGTGTCATAGCTTACAGCAACCCCAAACTCTTAGGCTGAAGTGATCCTCTTGTCCCAGCCTCTCAAATAGCTGAGACTATGGACACCTGCCCCAAAGCTGGCTAGTTTTTCTATTTTTAGTAGACAGTGGATCTCGCTCTTGCTCAGGTGGGTCTCCAGCTCCTGAGCTCAAAAAATCTACTTGTTGGGTTTCCCAGAGTGCTAGGGTTACAGGCATGAGCCACCTAGCTGGGCTCACTGTTATTTTTTTAAAGGGCCTATTCAGGCATTTATTTGCCGATGAACCTAAAGTGATTCACACTCTCTTCCCTTATAGGTACTGTTAGTTTTCAAGTGTTTTTCTTTCTTTATGTGACTTTTCATTCCTGCCTCACATGACCCAGGGTTGGACTGCCTCCTGCCCTCCCTACCCAGTACACCCTTCTTGTTCAGCCTCTGTAAGAAAGAATCTTTGAACTTCTTTCCTCTTATGGTGGAATTTTAAATTTTCTCCTTCCACATGAACAACAAGGGGCTACCCCAAGACAGTTTCTCTGGACATAGGTGGCAATACAAGGTCACGCTGAAGAAAAGCCCCATGGAAGGAACACTGTAAATGTCCGTGTCCAGCCCGCCTTTTTTTCTCATTATGGCAGGTGGCCAACCCTGCCAGTACAGGAATATCATTTAACTGGGTCCTCTCTAAACACCCAGTTTCAAAATTATCTGTGCAAAGGCAAAGTACAGCCTGCTAGGGAGGGCTTAGCCTGAAGTCTCCTGGTAGCATTTTCAACTTCAGTTGAGTTTATCACCTATTCTACTATCAATTCCAGATTTGGGAAGGTTCCAGGGTAAAGAGAGACTGATGGAAAAAAAACTTACAAAGCTGCAAACAAACAGGACGTTTGCCTTTATTGTGTTGAAGTGCATTCTTTCTACAACCAGTTTATTGAAAGCTCTTTATTATGAAAGAAAGTTGAAATTTTCAAAGACTTCCTGCACCTATTGAGATAATAATATAATTTTTTTTCATTCTGTTGAGACACTTTTAAAAATATTTTTCTAAAGAAGGAAATATTAATTAACTTCTGCCATTAATTTGCCTACTTTGCATATACAAATGCAAATTTTTTAAGGGAAAAACTAAAAAGCATTGATAAGCATTGGTAAATTAAGACAATGTTCTATAATAGCTGATATGATAACTATTTTGAACCATTAAGGCTTCTTATTGTCATAACATGTAATAAAGATTTAACCCTTAATTTGGATGAGTCATTGACACTAGGTAGTTTTTTAACTGTACATAGAATTTCCAGACAGCCAGTGTTTCAGTGTATAGCCTTCCATTCTTCTTCTTTCCTTTTTTTTTGTAATTGAGACAGAGTGTCACTTTGTCACCCTCGGTAGAGTGCTATGGAGTCATAACTCACAGCAACCTCAGACTCTTGGGCTCAAGTGATTCCCTGCCTCAGCCTCCCAAGTAGGGGAGTACAGGTGCCTGTCACAATGCCTGGCTATTTTTTTCTATTTGTTTGTTTAACAGGCCCAGCCGGGTTCGAGCCCACCAGCCCCGGAGCATGTGGCCGGCGCCCTAACCACTGTGCTGTGTGCACCCAGCCTCGCCTTTCATTCGTGTTCTACGCTTCCATCCATGTTGGGATGGTGCTTGGAAATGCCCAGTAGCCTATTACTGCTCCTTTATGGGATTGGAGTGGCAGTAGAATTGAGAGTAATGATATTTTTCCTAGATGTTCCTCTGCTTCACTTTAAAATGAATATGGCATCATACGAGTTGTTCATACCAGTGGGAAAATAACAACAGTAAATTATCATCCATCTGTAGAAGGGACCAGAGAAGACGCCTGAAGCTGGGGTCAGGCAGCTGTTGGTACAGGTCATTGTAATATAGGGCACAGGTGTATCACAGCAAGTTTACTGACCAAAAATGATACAGTTAAAAGGATGGAATCGGCAATGAAGAAAAAATAAATCCAGGCAAAAATAACATGTGTTAGCCATAGTATAAAATTCCAGTGAATAATTATATAATAAATGCTAAAATTATTGTTATACTGTGTTAACTTTTACTTTGGGTTACAGAGAAAGCACTGTTAAAGAAAAGTCATTCCTCCATCATATGAGCCAAGACATTTTCCTGACATTTTCGGGGCAATAAGATCACCTCTTTTTCTGAAAGCAGTATTTTCTAAAGGGTACATTATTTTTTTTTTCTCTTTCTCTCAGAGGCTTTAATTGAATACCATTTTTTTAAAGAATAGTCTCTTCACTTTCTTTCTTACCTCAAACTACTACCTCCTGTCCACTGAATTATAGAACTGAACTTTCGCAAAGAGATTTGTCACATGTTTATAAATTCACAGTCATTCCCATTAACAGTGCACTCATCCATGAGAGCTTGAACAGGCTATTAGAGTTGCAATGAAGAGAAAGAAACCAAGGGGAAAATAATCCGACTAAACCTTTAATTAATGTATGGCAGAGGTGTTAAATCAACGCCAAAAAGTGAAACCCAGAGATCATAATATTTGCAAAATATTATTCTTACAATTATTATAGATCTCTAAAACATTTATTTTATTTTTAGATCTCTAAGACACTAATCAAAGTAATTTAGCCAATGATTTCATAAAGACCCCTCTTTCATCTATATCTGATTCCTCTGGTTGTACAAAGTGTGACGATTAATTTCAAGAACTCACCCTAGAAGTGCTACAGATCTTAGAGCTGACTATCACCAGGGTGACATTCAAAGCACTCCCCTTGGGAAGCGATGCGCCGATACCTAGTTCACCCTTCAGAGCAATTTTTGTAGGAAGTGTCGGTGAACTTAGTTGTCAGACCTTGTGTGATAGCAGCTCTATGAGTCATTCCCGAAAAAGAGTTCCAAAAATTCTATCTCTGAAAAATATAATAAATTCCAACTTAACTTGTATCAACCTAAATTAATCATTTCTCCTCTAGACTCAGACCACCTTCAATTGTTCTCATCTCAATTATTGACACATTTTTCACTTGTTCAGGCCAGAACTTTAACATTAATCTTGATGTTTCTCTTTATCTCACACCTTGCATCCTATCTGAAATTCTTGGGGGATTCCACATTCAAAATGTATAGATTAGTCCAAACACTTCTCATAACCCTGGTCCCTGACATGTTGCATCCTCAAGATAATAGCCATGCTATCGGTTGTTTTTTTTTGTTTTGTTTTTTCAGTTTTTGGCTGGGACTAGGTTTGAACACGCCGCTTCCAGCATATGGGGCTGGCACCCTATTCCTTTGAGCCACAGGTGCCACCTGAGCCATACTGATCTTTACAAGAGTCTAAATCACATTAGGACAAGTCTCTGTACACAACTCTCCCTGAATCCACAATACAGCTGGAATAAAAGTACTGCAAGGCGCTGATCCTTCTTTCCTTTACTTCTGATTGCATTTCCTGCTACCCCATTGATGATTCATTTTCTTTTCTCTCTCTCTCTCTCTCTCTCGCTCTTTTTTTTTTTTTTTTGTAGAGACAGGGTATCGCTTTATCACCCTCGGTAGAGTGCCCTGGTGTCACACAGCTCACAGCAACCTCCAACTCCTGGGCTTAGGCGATTCTCTTGCCTCAGCCTCCCAAGTAGCTACATCATAATAAAGACATCTGTACCAGAGTGTTTATTGCAGGCCAAAACATAATTGCTAAGTCATGGAAGAAGCCCAAGTGCCCATCAACCCACAAATGGATTAATAAACTGTGGTACATGTATACCATGGAATATTATGGAGCCTTAAAGAAAGATGGAGTTTTTACCTCTTTCATGTTTACATGGATGGAGCTGGAACATGTTCTTAGAAAAGTATTTTATGAATGGGAAGAAAAAGTATCCAATGAACTTAGCCCTACTATGAAACTAATTTAAAGGTTTCATATGAAGGCTATAACCCAACTATAGCACAAGACTATGGGGAAAGGGACAAGGTAGGGGAGGGGAGGGGGGAGGATGGGTGGAGGGAGGGTGATTAGTGGGATCACACAGTGCGTCTTAGAAGGGTACAGGTGAAACTTAGTAAATGCAGAATACCAATGTCTACATATAGTGATTATGAAAATGCCATGAAGGCTATGTTAAATAGTTCGATAAAAATATTTCAGATTATATATGGAGTCAGCACATTGTGCCCCATGATTGCACTAATGTACACAATTATGATTTAATAAAAATTAAAAAAAAAATGATTCCCTTTCTTCCAGCCACAATGGTTTCTTACATTTCATGGGAACTTCCCCTCAGGGCCTTGACCTCACTCATTCCTGCCTGTGCCCTGCATTCAGGCCCTGAAGTCCTCACCTCCTTCACATCTCGCTCAAATATCACCATTTCAGCTGCCCTGACATTACATCTACTCCCCCATCCCATTTTTCCCTTATTTTTTAAAAATAGTGCTTGCCATTTTAACATATTATAATGAAATGCACACAGTTACTTATCTCAGGTTTACTCTCTGTATCTTCCATTAGAGTCCAAGCCTCATAACGGAAAGGCTTCAGACCTGATTTCGTGATGTCTGAACACTGCCTGGTACAGACAGATACTGCATCAGTATTTGACAAATAAAGGAATTTTAAAAGGTCAGAGATGGCTAGTGCCATATTAATATCATTTCTGAAACAGTCAAGGTCTTCATAAAGTATAATAAGGAGTTGTACTGAAGGTTACCTTCCGACTGAACTAAATTTTATTTCAGCCAAGTAAGTATATGCAGTAGAACATTCTTTCAATCTTAAATTGAAGATACACAAATTGCTTCTTACTCATCTGGCAATTTACATTTTTTTCTAATTCTATATTTTTATATTTCAGAAATTGCACTCCCCTTGCCTGTTGCTGTATGACAATTCTGTTTTTTTTTTAAATTTTGTCTTTAATAGTACAAACATACCATTGCCTCATTTTTACACAGTTTATATCAAAGACGTAAATATACAATATTATTTATTTATTTTTGTATGAAAAAAGAGTTTTCCAACTTTTAGATCCAAATACCAACCTGAAAACTCGCATTCTTCATGTCTTGGAAAAAATAACAGCAACGACAACAAAACACCCACCACATGGACCTGAGGATCGCATGATTGTTGACCTTTTAGTTTTGCGTCCTGTGAATCGCCTTTTCTGCCAAACTGAAGGTAGAAAACCAACTCTACCTCCTGCAGCTGCAGCTCAGGACTGTATCACTGAGCATTTGAAAAGGTACCTTCCCAAAGCAGCATGAAGCAAACTGCCTTCTAATATGAGAAAATAACCTTGGCTCTGAACATCCCGAATTTTACTCCCTGGGCTCCTTGCTTTATTTTCAATGAATTTTCCAGACAGAATTACAGATACTAATCAATCTCTCTGTCTCTCTTTCACACACACTCACACACACAAAAGCACACCTGTACACTCGTACACTTTTTAAATATTATAATATCCTATAAAATAACATTTGGCTTTATCTCTATATCTTAATAACTAGGCTTAAATACCCCTTACTTTCTCTTGTACATATTTTTAATGTATTTTTTTTTTTTTTTTTTTGCAGTTTCTGGCCAGGGCTGGGTTTGAACCCGCCACCTCTGGCATATGGGGCCGGAGCCCTACTCTTTTGAGCCACAGGTGCCACCACTGTTCTTCATTTTTTATCACACATAATTGGAATTTAAATTTATTTCATGATTGCAATGCTGACTTGTCCTTTGAAGTTAGGATTTTTCATTCCTGACAGCAAAGCTGAAATCGTCACTGAAGTGGTTTTGTTACTGTTTCCTCTCTAAACTCCACAATCACCCAGCAGCCTGCGTCTTCCATGGGGGGGGGGGGTGGGAGGAGACCAGGCCTTGTTTTCATTTAGCTGGAATGATTTGCCATCATTGACATGTTGGATAGATAACTAAATTTTTTAAATTTTCAAAGGTAGTACTTCCCAGATGTTAGCTTTTAATTCATTTTAAAAGGAGAAATTTTAGCCGCACTTGATATCCACAGATGATAAAAATTTGACAAAACTAAAGACTCACAAAAAGAAAAATTCCATATAAAATACAAACAGAAAGAAACTAATGTGCACTGAATTTCTGAAAAATAGAAATGAAAAGCAAATATTTTGAATGTGAATGCTTTAAAAATTAATTTATTAGTGCGATAAAGTATCAACTCTAGATATTTTTAAAACAAAAGATTTTTTATATTTTTACTCTAGGGGAAAAATTAAAAATGGCAACAAAGTATATTCTATTAAAAATAGCAACCAAAAGTTTAAATACATGGGTATTAATTTAACAAACAAGATGTATGATCTATGTGAAGAATGATATTAAAAAATACCATATAATATCTGAATAAATGTAAAGATAGATCAAGTTCTTGGATGGAAATTGAAAGTTAAAAATGTTAATTTCCTCAAGTTAGTATACAGATTTAATAGAATTTCCACACGAATTCAAATAGGTTTTCTTTAAATTAGATATGATGACCTTAAAGTTTCCATTTAATATTTTGGCACCCAGACAGGTTTAACAATAATGATAAAAATAATAGCAATAGTCAGTTTTCTGTATATCAAGATAAAACCACTCTTATTTAATCTATTGATAATGGCAAAATAATACTGATGTTACTAAATAACTATGGGAAGAAAATAAAAACTGAACAATTATCTCACATCACATAGAAAACTATTTCCAATCAGATTAAAGAATTAGGTGTTGAAAAATAGTCTTTCATGGAAATCTAGATTATATTTATAATGTAATCATAAGGAATGTCTTATTTCTTAAAACTGTAAGATTACAAGCTACAAAGTAAATATATAAAAATGTTTTTTAAAAATGCTTAACCATTACTATGGAAAATAATTATAAATAATGCTAATGTACAAATCATACACAGAGAAAGCAGTTTCAGTGTAGATAGATAAGAAGAGTCAATAACTTCTGTAACAATTTAATACAGCAAAACCTTTGTTCAAATAATATTGTGGACAAAAGCACAAACTCAAGTGGCCTAATTATATTCTCAGCTTCTCTAATAATCAGGGATATGCTAGATATATAGTGAATAAATGAATTATTAATTTATACCTATCAGATTGGAAAAATTTTAAATATGTAATGTCGTTTGGGGATCTGGGTGAATTTTGAGCATCAGGGGTAGACATGTAAAGTGCCAAATTCTTTTAAGACTATCAGAAAATATCTACTAAATTAAAAATTGTTATACTATCACATACATCAATTCCAGTCCTTAGCAGTTATACCCTAGGAATAAATTGTCAATTTTTAAGGACATGTATACCGGAGGCACTTATCACAATGTTAAGAGCAGAAGGACAAAGAGTAGATGAGGACTAGCTGATTACATTGTGATAGATCAAATAAATTAATTACTATATATTTATATAAAGGAAAAAATTGAACTTACAATGAAGTAATATATCAAAAAAATTATTGCATGAATTAAAAAACATGCTTACGTAATCCCCTCTCTATCCTCATTTGGAAATAAATAATGAAAAAAATGTGTATAAATATATATAGAATAAGAGAGAAAAATATGAAAAGAGTATATAATACAAAATTAATCATGACATAATGCATTAAAAACAGCATACATGATGTGATTCTAAGCAAGTGACATTATATGTGTGTATGTGTATGTTTTTATGGATAAATCATAAATAAATACAATTACCAGCATATTAACAGTGACACTCCAGGATATTTACTAATGAAAATGTGGATTTTTATTAACTGGATTTCATATCCTGTAGTCTAAGCTTCTTCAACGTTTTTACTTTGCTTGAGTAGGATGATCTGAACAGAAATCAGCTTCCCAAAATGTTCTTCAATTTATGATTGAAAGGAATTTCACAGGTATATAATCAGTATGGTAGATATTATATTTTAAAATCAAATAGGATGTAGGATTTTCTCTACATGGAAGTTTGAACTACATTTGCTAGGCAGTGAGCTGCAGTGATGTTAGTGAATAAGATAAAACTATACAAAATTTTTAAAATCAGTTGAATTCTTTTATACAGTCAGGGAATTTTTAAATATATAGTCTAAAATTGGCACAATAAAACATGCAAGACAAGGCATTTGATCTGAAAAAACAGAGGGTGCAAATTACCAATTAGCATCATAACTTTATACACAATTATAATGGAGTCAAATGTTACAGCTTACAAATGCTTTTTAGTTCACCAATATTTATGAATATCATGGTTATTTCCTACATTCATTTCAAAATATATTTTTGAAGGAGTATGATTTTGTAATATTCTATGATACAAAAGGTGGCCTCCAATTTTATCAAATAATCCTTTTTATGGAAATTTGAGCTGTTTAAGTTATTTTACATTATTCTGCAATAAAAAAATTAAACAGTTAAATCTTTGTGAATATCCACCAAATACGGAAAAAGTTATGTAATAAGGGCATAGGCAGGGGTGTATGAGGCCAAACCTATTTAAGAGGCTGAGCTTGGTATTTGCTTTACAGAATCTCTAAGAAGGCTGACAACATTTAAGGCAATAGTCTCAAAAGGCAGAGGAAAAAAGGGTGTATCAGGTATAATAAAAATAGAAAAATAAAACCAGGAAAAGGTAAATATAAATTTACTGCCTTTATAATTTTAAGTTATTCTTACTGAACTAAAAAATAATAACTCATTCAACTTTTTATTTCTGGAACACAACATCTCACTTGGGGCATATCACAGACTTCAATACTTGGAGAAGAATAAACATAGTATCAAGAGGATTCATAAAGAGCTTTCTTTGTGAGCTTTTTATTTGTTTAAAGTCAGTTTTTCTAGATGCGATAACCACAAGCCCATTTGCCATTTCGGCAGGAAATAGAGGGAAATGTTTATATCTATCTAATGTCTTAACCGAATTTTGGATGGTGACCACAGAGTTAAAAATGTGTATACACTGAACTTGTAAAACCATATGCACTTAAAATATCTGGTTTATTCCTAGATATAATGTGTAATGATTTTTCTTTTAAATATGTAGTTGCAGACCATCTGCATTTGAATCAGTAAAAGAAGTAAGGAATAGCGGTATTTATTACAAAATACAGTTTTTTGGGTCATCCTTAGACCCACTGAATAGATTCTAGATTGGAAAGTGCAATCTGACCACGCTTCTGGAATCAAGTATTACATAAATATAGTTTGTCATGTTTTAAGGAGTAAGGAAAAGAGGCGGTGGGTCCAATGATGAAATTATCAATGTGGACCCTAAATAAAGATTAAAATATAATAAATCGCTTGAGTTAAAATAAAACAAATAACCAATTCTTGTCAAACACACGTATGAAGGTACCATTTACCTACTAGCCTACAAGTTTGGAAAAATTTTATGTATTTTAATACTGCAAATTCATCTCATCCTCTCATTAAACATAAGGGCATTCCCTTTGTATTTAACTGAAAAATATGAATAATCACCATAGTGTAAGAGAACAAATTCCAATTGTCTTTTAAGAAACAATGTTGTAGGAGGCCGATGATTATTCATTCTCTCTCTCTGACAAATAGTGCTCTGGCATCGAAGGGGAGTTGATCCATCGAAGGTAGCACAGTGGTCAGCTCCAGACAGTTAGATAGGCCGGGCCCAACACAATGTCAATCAATGATAGAGGAGAAATGAGTACTCACTGAAATTCTCATTATGCTTAACCTTGCAATTATTTGCTTGCTGTGTTACTGTGACTATGATAAAGTAACAACATCTTGAACCATAAATTATAAGTATGGGGAACACATTGCCAGGGTCCCACCCTGGGGCTGGAGAAAGTAAAGTTAAAAGCTACAAGATACAAGAATACAGGGCAGGCAGTATAGACTTTAAAAGGCGGGGAACAGGGGGCCACTGCTGCTTGTGGGGTTCTTACAAATGGCCCTGAGGGTTTGTTCCACCCAGCTTTTATTGAAGACTATTATCTCATTCAGCCCAGAGGGTAAGCTGAGGAAGGAACAAAATATCAGCAGGTTCTCGGAGTAAGCATGTCAGTTCTTATTCTATCCATAATCGTTAATTTTACAGATCTTGGCAGCCTTGGGAAATCTGGAAACTGAGCCTCGTGTGGGGGCAGCCTCCTTTCTGTGGTCATGCGCACAGATTTCTTGGTGGGGGGGAGTAATCCCTACTAGTTCTGTGTGGAGAAGGTTCCTCTGAAGATTTGGAAGAAAAGAGGACTTTTCCTCTGATCTCCAACCCAGGGGCATCTTCCTCTGTGATAGGGGTACAAACCCTCCTGCCCATATTTCAGAGCTCGAGTTGTTCCTATAATTTCTGCCCTGGCCATAATACAAATCCCCACAGTGCTTTGACTGTTGACTGGGCAGGGACGGCCTGGTTATTGTCCTCACCTGGCCCTTGACATAGCTCTTCTATGGCCATTCTTCCTCAGAGGGTTTACAGACCCAGCACGGGTGTTTGCAAGCTGTATCCTTTGTAGGCTAGGCTTCTAGCAAAAGAAATAATTTAGCTGCTGGTTTAAAAGTAAACTAGCTAAACCTTTTTTATTCTGCCTTACTCAGCTTATTTCTGTTTGTCCTTTTCTGGGGGTGTTTTCCCTTGCTAAGAATGGGGTCTTCAGTCCCCACTCTCCCTGAAACACATAACAAGGATATCTCAAGTTATGGAAAGGGAACAGTATGTCCAGAGCAACAACAACAGTTGTTGACCTGAGACACAAGCTGGGCCTGGGAACTTCAACAAAGCGGTAGTCACATGCATACCAGAATAGGGCATGTGAGTTAGCGGCAACAGCTGCAACCATGTACTCAACAAATCACTTACTTAGCTATCAGAAATGGCTAAGGCAGATACCAGTTAGACCAATCAACAGCAGGTGTCAAAGCAGTTTCCCACGTTGGATACATGAAGGTAATGGTCCTCATTTCCTGCACATCCTGCTCCACAGTGTAACCTTTATTATAACTTTTTCCTTATAGCTTTTTCTCTTCTTTGTTTGAATATCAATAAACGCCATTGGAATTTAGAGTTGGGGCTGCACTTGGGTCCCCAGGAACCCTCATTTCCAGCAGTTCTGAGTAGTCTCATCTTTTTTTTTTTTTTTTTTTTTATTGAATCATAGCTGTGTACATTAGTTCAACCATGGGGTACAGTGTGGGGGCTTCACATGCAATCTGAGATATTTTATCAACCTGATTGACATACCATTCATGATATTTTCTCGTTTAC
>CAUYON010040467.1:0-34776 GCA_963573935.1 Arctocebus calabarensis
CCCCCGGTTCCCAGTGGCTCCCAGCCAGACTGTATCCCCCCAGGTTCCCAGTGGTTCCCAGCCAGACAGTGTCCCCCCAGGTTCCCAGTGGTTCCCAGCCAGACAGTGTCCCCCCAGGTTCCCAGTGGTTCCCAGCCAGACTGTATCCCCCCAGGTTCCCAGTGGTTCCCAGCCAGATAGTGTCCCCCCAGATTCCCAGTGGTTCCCAGCTAGCCTCCCCCCAGCATTTGCAAATGCACCAGCAATTGCACTCATCACATGAGCGGGTGTGGAAGGAGGAGGGGCAGTGGCTCACAAAGCAAAGAGTTTCCCTGCCCCATATGCCAACAGCACCCTAGTTGGGCAAAACCCATGTTTAACCTCTCATCAACCAAGTTCCTCATTTGTGGAAAGTAGAAATGCTCCTAATAGCCACCTCAGCCAGGTAGCACCCAGAGCTGAGGCCTGGGGTGGGGGATGGAGGTGAAACATCAGCCTGTGTGACTGTGTCTCCCACCTGGCTCTTTGCCTTTCTTTTTCTGCCATTCAAGGCTCAGGGGAAGGGTGGACTGGATATCCTACAAGTCTTTCTGTCCTTGGGGCCAGAGAGGGCTCCAGGTGAGGTCTGGAGAAACAGCGAGAAGCCCCCACCTCAGGGAGGGAGGCCCGGCCAGTACTTGTAGGGATGCTTAACCCCCTTGACACACACAGAACTGCAAGGTGGCATGGGACACAGAGGCAGCCTGAGAGCCCCCTTCACCCTCACAGAAGACCCAGGAAAAGAGGGTGCCGGAACCCTGAAAGGGATCACGCATTTACTACAATTCTGGGAGTCAGAAGTCTTTATAGAAAATAAAATTACATGTAAGATTATATTTCACCCACTGGGTTTGTGGGCTGAGTTCACTACCTAAGAATACTGTCACAGGTCCATGTGACCCTGGGCTCTCTGGGGTCAGTGCCTCTGAGGGTGCCCACCGCACCCTGAGGTCTCTGAAGGGGTCAGAGAAAGGAAGGGCTGGGGACACAGGGTCCCAACATGATTTCCTGTGGCTAGCGGGAGTGTGTGTTGTCTGTTGGAGGAGGAAGGGCATAAGCTCTGACCCCTGGCCTCTTGGACTCCAGCTGAGGGGCTTTGGAGAAGGGGCAGGAGAGAGGTGGATTGGGCCACAGAGGGAGCTGTGGGCCCTCCCTCTTCTGCCCTCCTGCACCTCAAGGCTCCCATGTCTCTTTCACCTGGCCCCAATCCCTGCCAGCCCTTCTTCCTCCTTGCTGCTCTGATCCCCCATCCCCACCTGCACACAGAAGCACAGAAGGGGGAAGCTACACACCAGAGGCACCAGGGAAGGTTTATTGTAAGAAATGTATAAAGGAGCCTGTCTGCCAACCTGGCAAGGGGCCTGTTCCCACCTGGACCAGGTGGGAAGGGGTGTCAGTCTGCAGGAGAGGGAACTGCAGGCAAGGAGAAGCTGGACCCTGCTCATCACTCTCCCTCTGCAATCTGTACACAGTCCATGGGGAAAATCCAACCTAACAGATTGCTGAGGCTCTGGGGGCCATGCAAGTCAGGGCCCAGGAGGGAAAGGCAGAGGGCAGGGTGCTGGGCAGGCAGAGGCCAGCTCCCTACCGGCTGAGCCTTCTAATGGAAGAGAATCACAGACACCGATGGCCTCAGCTCTGCTCCCCATCTCCCACCTGTGTGTCCTCCATGGAAGGAGGCCTCCTCCTCCTCCCTCCTTGCTCCTCCTTCCATAGAGGAGACACAGGTGGGAGATGGGGAGCAGAGCTGAGGCCATCGGTGTCCGTACGACAAATAAGAAGGGGGAAGAGAAGTGCTCATGGGGAGTGACACAGAGAGACGCCCAGGTGGAATCAGAAGGGGTGGGAGAGCAGGGAGGACCCCGAGGAAGACTCTGGCCCATAGGCATGCAGGTGTGTTTGCACATGTGTGCACACACGATCTTGTTTTGAAGGTTCTGCTGCTTCCTGAATTTTAATCAAACTGTTCATGAGAAAAAAGAAGAAAAAGAAGAGGAACTTAGGCCCACAGGGGACTCCACATGTTCACACTTATCCACACACTCACAGCACAGGTCCACTCTGCCACATACAGGCACACTTGCCTGAACACACCTGTACTGAAGACACACAACAGCTATGCTCACAAAGACGTGCAGACACTTTTGGGTGCACTGACACACATGTACACAAAAATACCTAGACACACATGCAGGTACCATATGCACACTTATAGTCATACACTTGAACACACACAGAGCTATACACACAGGGCTACTAGCATACAAGCAGACACACAATCACACAGGTGCACACGAGTGAATTAACCCAGTAACTCCTGAGCGGTCTCTTCCCTCCTCTTCCAAGCTCAGCCTCTGCTCTTTGGGAGTCAGACAAGGCCTGGCACTGCCACACTCAGATCAGTGGTGCAGCAGAAACGCTTCCCAGGCAGCAGTTAGAGGGTGGAGCCTGCGCCAGGTCGGCTTTCCCTGCTGCCAGTTCCGTGCAGAAATCTCTAACACGAGCTCAACTATACATCCTTAATCAGTTTGCGGAGTAATGTGGGGGGGATGAAGGAAGGTGGGATGGGTGTGGGAAGTGCTGAAAAGGGGCAGATCTCTGAGGCTTGGTGAGACCACAAGGAGCCCTGGTGGTGTCCATGGAGGAGTGAGCACCAGGGTCCCCAGCCCTACCCCAGGTTCCAATAATCAGGCCAAGTGCAGTGATCCAGCTGGCAGGACCCAGCCTGTACAGTTCATCCTTGTTTCCTAGAAAAGGACATTCCCAAGTAGAATCCTTCCTCCCCTAGGGGCCAGCCAGGGGAGCTATGGGCCTGGACATGGCCCAGGGAAAGGTTTTAGGAGTCACAATCCCAGCCCGATGCGTCAGGCTCCAGCGGCCAGTCAGGCTTGTGGAGAGTGATTTCTGGACCAGTCACATTTCCGTTGCCAGGGAATTCCTGAGCTGGCGGGGGAAGCTGCACCCCAGAGTCAGAGGGGGCAAGCTAGCAGTGCCATAGGGTCAGGTGTCTGCGTTCACTGAGGTTAAGACATCTTTGTCCCGACTAGGGTTGAAAGGCCTGCGTCACTTCCTGGAAGAGGCCAGTAGCCCTTAAGACTCTGGTGACGGGAGGGCAGCCAATTCCCTCCATCGCAGGCCAGCTCCTCCCCAAGTGGGGGGAAGAGATCCTGACACTCTGACTTCCCCCAGGCCAAAATGAGGGGCAGCAGTGCTTGTGAGGAGGTAAGAGCGACTTGAGGGGGAATCACGGAGGCAGAGGCCTCAGGCCCAGCATGGAGCCCCTGAGCACATCCCCGACTCCCATGGCCTGGGGAGCCCGATTCTCAGGGCTGGGTCAGTCCCTGGGTGGCCAAATCCTTCCTGTCCCCAAGGAGGGAGCTAGATGGAGTCCCAGACTCAAAGCCCTGCTCCCCCCCCCCCCGCCCAGGATACAGGCAGACTGGGGGAGCTTTAGGGGATATGCCGGGGCTCAGCTGGCCATTTTGACACTGCCTGTTAGACAAGGGACTCTTTGACCCCCGGGCGCACTGTCTGCCCTGGCTGGGGGGTGGGAGGCAGGGCAGCTTCTGAGGGGCTGACTGGCGCAAGCCCCACAGCAGGTCGGTCCTTCCCCTCGCTGTGCACACTGCCGTTCCTGCGCTCGTGGCCATACATCTGGTTCATGGTGTTAGCGATCAGCCCTTCCTTCTCAGGGGCCCCATCGCCATTGCCATCCTGGCTGTGGCGGTACATGTAGGACGCCTGCTTCACAGAGCGCTGCAGCAGATGGCGGCGGTAGGCCCTCTGGATCTTGATGGCACACACCTCCTCGTGCTTCCTCTTGAGGGTGGTAGTGATGGGCTCGTAGGAGACCTTGGAGGGGTTGGCTGCCATGAACTTCTCCTCCATGGTCTGCTTGAGGGCATCCATTTCTCCAGAGTCGCCCAGGACCTCTTTGGTGAGGGCGAAGAGGATGTCCAGGCAGTGGATCCTGTCCCCCGGCACCATGGGCAGGTCCAGAGTGATGAGCTTGATCTTGTTGGGCTTGGCGATCCTCAGGGGCTCCTGCAGGGTGTCCACGAAGTCAGAGAGGCGGCTGTAGGCGATGAACTGGGTGGCGTCAGGGTCGAACTTCTCCCACGTCTCGTAGAACATCTCGAAGTCGTCCTCGCAGAGGGGCTCACTGCTCTCCTCGGTGGCTACGTTGAAGTTCTCCAGGATGATGGCGATGTACATGTTGACCACGATGAGGAAGGAGATGATGATGTAGCTGCAGAAGAAGCAGATGCCGATGGAGGGATGGCCGCAGTCACCCCTGACACTGCTGCCTGGGTTCTCCAGGTCAGGGTCACAGTCCGGGGGCCCACTGTTGAGGATGGGGTTGAGAAGCCCGTCCCAGCCAGCAGACGTGGTGATCTCGAAGAGGCAGATCATGCTGTTGCCAAAGGTCTCAAAGTTGAACATGTCATCAATGCCCGACTCCTTCTTGACATAGGCGAAGTTGGACATGCCGAAGATGGAGTAGATGAACATGACGAGGAAGAGAAGAAGGCCGATGTTGAAGAGGGCGGGCAGCGACATCATGAGAGCAAACAGCAGCGTCCGGATGCCCTTGGCTCCGCGGATCAGCCGCAGCACGCGCCCAATTCGCGCCAGGCGGATCACACGGAACAGTGTGGGTGACACGAAGTATTTCTGGATCAGGTCGGAGAGTGCGAGGCCTGCGGGGAGGAGCTAGTGAGGATGGCTGCCCTCGTGGGAGCTGCCCAGGGGGTGGGACACGCGGGGCCCAGGGGGCTGACCTGCTGAGCTCCATCCCAGAAAGTGGTGGCCGAAGCTCAGCCCTCAAGAGCACAGCCCAGTGACCTGGGGCCAGGGCCACATCTATGCCTTCAACGACCGGGGGCAGAATCCGCCCAGGTGATGGGGTGAGGGCGAGGGGCATTCCTAACGCTGTTTAGAGATGCCTAAGCAGTGTGTGTAGTTATGAGAGCGAGAGAGAGAAGACAGACAGATGGAACACCCACGTGACTCTGGGCATGTCTGTCAACTTGTTTGTGACTCAGTTTCCTCATCTGTAAAATGGGAGTGATACTAGGACCTGCCTCGTGATATTGAGTAATGAATGATAATGAATGAGTGAGATGCTATGCAATGCCTGTGCGTGTGCAGCACAGTGTCGGGCACAGACCAGATGCTCAGTGAATGGCAGCGAGTCACTATCACAGTCACACACACGACCACACCCTCCTCCAGTGAGTACAGACACGAGAACCACCTCCTTGCGTCTTTCACACAGCACACAGGCACCTGAGTGTGCCTCTACCGGTCAGGTAAGTGTGTTTCCCAGGGTTCCTTGGTCCGTGAGCCGGTGAGCACGTCCTGTGTGCCTTTGTGTGTTAAGAGTGAAGGGCAGGTACATGTACACTCGCATGCGTTCGTATGTGCGTAAGGGTTCAGGTGTGTGAGGGCAGGTGTGCACGCACAAATACAGGCCTTCCTGA
Organism: Arctocebus calabarensis; assembly: GCA_963573935.1. Classification (NCBI taxonomy): domain Eukaryota; kingdom Metazoa; phylum Chordata; class Mammalia; order Primates; family Lorisidae; genus Arctocebus; species Arctocebus calabarensis. Next base: position 5,502 of record CAUYON010040467.1, read on the forward strand.
GTGACTCATCTTGGTGCTGCCCCATGGGCCCAGCCCGGCTCCGCTCACCTACAATGGACAAGATGACAACCACAAAGTCGAAGATGTTCCAGCCGATGGTGAAGAAGTACTGCCGCAGGGCCAGCATCTTGAGCAGGCACTCGCCCGTGAAGACGATGATGAAGATCATGTTAATGTTGTACAGGATGTCCACCTTGAGCTTGCTCTGGTCGTCCGTCTCCACCATCATGGTGACCATGTTGAGGCAGATGAGAATCATGATGGCGATATCGAACACCTGGTTGGTCACCAAGTCGTACACCATGCCCTGCACCTTGTTCTGCAGCATGGGGGTGGACGTGGGCGAGGGTGGGGGCGGGCAGGCAGGAGACGCAGGATGACAGGAGACGCGTCACGACAGAGAGGAGAGAAAAAGGAGGGGGTGCTGGGGCTTGTGGTGGGGTTGGCCAGAAGAGGAGCGTCTGGGACAGGTCACTCTGTGGGGTCAGTGGGCATCCCTCCTCACTCTGGAACCCTCTGCCTTTCCAGGTCTCCCAGTCACCGCATCCCCACTCTCCCAAAGTCTTTGCTCCCTGGGGAGGCTGTCTGGATATCCTTACCCTCACACTTGTGGGGCCCTTTCCCTAGAGGTTACTGAGGGTCCCAGGTAAGGGGGTGGATGCTGGGGCGGGGGGGTGAACCAGTCCCTGGAGCTCAGCAGGAAGATCCTGCCTGTGCAGATGAGGCCTCTGTGCCACTCCCGAGGGGTGTCTGTCCTGCAGGTGGACCCAGTCTCACCTAGGGACACAGCCTGGTGGGCAGAACACAGGCTGCATTTTTACCCCCATAAGTCCCCTTGGGCAGGAGCGTGGTACAGACCATAGGAGGAGGGCTCAGAGCAGGGTACCTGGGGCCGGGGGATTGGCTTCTGTGGCTTCTTGGAGCCAAGCTTCTTCATGGCATTATAGTATTTCTTCTGCTCCTCCGTCATAAAGATGTCTTTCCCTCCTAAGTACAGTGGGATAGGGCCCGTAAGGCTGAGGTGGGAGTCCCTTCTGTGCTTCCAGGAACCCCACCTCAGGTACCACCCTTAAGACAGTCCCACCCCTGCACAGAGGGCTGGTGGGAAGGGGAAGGGGGATCTGGAGGGGCCAGAGTTGGAGGAAAGAAGGGAGCAGAGGTGGATTAAAGGTCCAGAAAAGGGAGAAGGGGGTTGGGGGCAGAGGGAGGGGACCAATGCGGTCTTGCAGGCTGTGTGGGGCCAGATACTTTCCACTCACTGTGGATATCTCACTGGGTCCTTGGAATAGTCCACCAAGGTGGGTTGCATTAACCTCATTTTACAGATAAGGAAATTGAGGTTCAGGGAGGCCAGGTCACTTGTTGGAGGTGCCCTGGTGGGATGGGGACCCATACTGGCTGCCCCAACCACACTGCCAGCGACAGCACAGCAGTGCTCAGGGAGCGCCTGTGAATGTATGTGGTAGTGAGCAGGCAAGGGCAGGGGGAGACTTGGCGGGGGGCCCAGGCTAGATACTCATCTTCTTCTTCTGCTGGTTGAAGTTGTCAATGATGACGCCGATGAAGAGGTTGAGGGTGAAGAAGGATCCGAAGATGATGAAGATGACAAAGTAGAGGTACATGTAGAGGTTCACCTCATACTGTGGCTGCTGCTCCTGCTGCAGGGGCCACAGACAGGAGGGGCTGGGTGCTACCAAGCACCATGGGTAGGGCTGCCTGGTCTCGGGGCTCCCAAGTAAGTGACATGGTGGAGGGGAGAGGCAGAATGTGCCTGAGTTCTGACTCACTCAGCAGCCACAATCCGGAGACCCCAACTTACCTCCCGGGAGTCCACGGCTGCATACATGATGTCCATCCAACCCTTGAAGGTGGCCTGCGAGAGTGTTATTGGGGTGTCAGGGGAGGGGCTGCTCCCTGCTCCCACCATCCATGCGTTTCCTTCCCCTGCCTAGCCTGGTCCTCCCCAGAGATCTTCTAGAGAGACCAGAGAGGCCTAGACACTGCCTTGGGGGTGCACAGCATTAATAAGGAGTGATGGGGGCTCAGGTTCCAGGAGAGGGACTGTAGGCACATCTGTCTTGGTTCCTGGCAGGGGCAGCAGGTCCCACTCACCACCTGCAGGAGGGAGAGGTAGCCCAGGCCCACGTTGTCATAGTTGACCTTCACGTTGAGCCAGCGCACCTGGCCTGTGTGCATGAGGCTCTCGCATTCAGACTTGTTGTTGACCTCGGAGATGTCGAACCTCTCAGAGGTGGTCGTGTTGATGCAGTAGTAGAACTTGCCGGCGAACAAGTTCACACCCATGATGCTGAAGATGAGCCAGAAGATGAGGCAGACGAGCAGCACGTTCATGATGGAGGGGATGGCGCCCAGAAGGGCGTTTACTACCACCTGGGGACAGGGGGTCATTGCCAGGGCCTCTCCACGCCTGGGTGGGAGGGTTCCCCACCTACACACTGCCCAGGGGGCCAGGCAGAGAGGCTCTGCCACTCAGGAAGGGCTTCTGGAGAAGAGCCGCTCTGAGCCAGGCCCAGAGGGGAGAAGCCATGTGCTAGGTCGCGCATGGAGGGAGGGACGGGAGCTGTAGGCCTGGCGGTCAGGAGGGCTCTCTGCTTGGCTAGAGCCATCAGCCCAGAGTGGGGGCGCTGAGTTTCTCTGGAAGTAGACCAGTCACAGGTCACCAGGCAGGAGACAAACACTCTTTCCTCGGCCCCCATAGGAAATTCAGCCCATGTGACCTGTCCCCACACATGGGTTCATAGCACCAAAGACACAGAGACAGACAAGGCACAAAAAAAGAGGTCACCGGGGTCTTCAAAGCAACAGGAGCCCAGAACTGGAGCCCTGTCCCCCCAGTGCTGGTCACACAGGCCTATCCTCCCTGCCGCAGTCTGGGCTGAGTCTGAGAGCTGCCCCACGACCCCCAGACAGAGTGGGTGGCACCGGCCTGGTGGTGCCCAGGGGAGCTCTATTCCTGGCTGGGGCACAAACCAGCTGTGTGGCCACAGGCAGGTTATTTCCCCTCAGCAGGGAGGGGTCCCTGGCTCTGGGGGTTGGAGGGCCCGGCACCCAGCTGGTCCTGGCACGAACAGGAGGAGCTGCTGTGGGGCCCTCGCTGCTGGCCTGCCTGTGCACGGGGTGTGTCCCTCGGAACGGGTCTTCATCCCAGCAAACCTCCCTTCCTGAGGAAGTCCCATTTGTCTTGCTCAGGCCCTGTGTTTACCTGTCACTTCTGCTCTTAAGGCCCTGAAAGGCACTTCTCAGAACTGACACGTGCATGACCCTGACCATGACCCCGAGCTGAAGTGGGGGGCAGGCTCAGAGCCAGTTACTTGTGTTTCAGAGTCCAGGGGCCCACCCTGAGGTTGGGGAGGGACGCCCATAAACCTACCCCTAAATCACCCAGAAACTCCACACACTCCTGCCTTCCTCCTCTCACCCCTCTTGGGAGCTGTCACAGACTCTGCTGACCCCTGGCGGCAGTGGCAGAGATGAGCTAAGGGTGCCAGAGAGGGCGGCAGTGCCCCACTGCTGGGACGGGAGGAGGGGGCTGGACTGCAGGCACGCACCCACCACCCCATCCTAAGGCTGCTCCGCCAGCCCAAGCCCACCCTAGAGGTCCCCTCAGCACCCACCCTCATGCCCTCAAATCGGGATAGCGCCCTCAGGGGCCGCAGGGCCCGCAGCGTCCGCAGGGATTTGATGGGTCCCAACTCTGAGTAGCCCAGCCAGTTGGCCACCAGGCTGATAATGGAGACCTGCAAAGGGAGGGCGGGGTGGTCAGCAGGTTCAGGGCCCCTGGCCTCCTCCCGGCCCGTGGACACAGCCTGGGGGTCAGGCCCGCCATAGGGGCTCCTACTTTCACACTCCTGGAGGTCTCCCGTAGCCTCCCACCCTGGTGGGAAGTCCTGTCTGGTGTCTGGTGGGAAGAGCAGCCTTGGGCCTGTCCCAGCACCCACAGGAGCCTGAGCTCCTCCTCAGCAAAGTCACCAGTTAGCTGGAGATGATGGCAACCAGGCAGGACGTGCACACCACCCTATGAGGGTGGTGAGCCCACCAAGGAGGATGAGCACACCCTCCGCCCCTGCTGGTGGGCAACCTGAGGAGCCCTCCTCCTGCTTCTCCCTTAGGGGAAAGGAAGGTCTCCCCAGCCCCAGCCCCTCTCTGGGCAGCTGCATCTGAGAAGCTGAGCTGGGGTATGACTCTTGGTGTGGCCTTGGCAGGCCCTGCCCCTCAGACCTGGGCTTCCCGAGGTCCTTGGCCATAGAAATGGCCTCTGGATCTGGCTGTGGGGCTGGGGCTGGGGCAGACTCACATCCACGATGAGGAAGTCGAGCCAGCACCAGGCATTGGTGAAGTACACCTTGAAGCCATAGGCCACCCACTTGAGCAGCATCTCCAGGATGAAGATGTAGGTGAAGACCTTGTCAGCATATTCCAGGATGGTGCGGATGACTCGCCGCTGCTCGATGTAGATGTCCTCGAAGGCCTGGGGACACCAGCACTGCCAGTGTAGCCAGGGCCTGGCAGCCACGTCCCCTTCCCTGCCTGACGCGCTGCTGGTTCCCAGGGGTCTGCAAAAGGGCCCAGCCCGGGGCAGACTAACATCTCCCAGACCTCCCTGCCCATCACGGGATAAGTGAGTTTCCTGGAGGGGAGAAATCCCCCAGGTCCTTTCCCAGCAGCAAATCTCAGTCATATCCCTGGGGCATCACAATGACATATCTTCAGTCCTACCCCCACTTAACCCCAACTCCCAGGGCCCTCCTGCCCTGCAGCCAGGTGTACACGTAATTCAGTGTCCACAGGACAAGTGAGGCCCATCTGTCCTATTAAAAAGCACATCCCCAAAAAATATACAAAAAGAAAAAAAAGAACACATCCCAGAAGTGCAGATGAGTTCCTCTAGAATTCTCAGGGTCCAGGACTGTCCCAGCCACGTCCCTCCCTGTGTGGAGAGGAGTGGGCCCCAGGAGGGCCTGCTTCAGGCCTGGCACCTGCCCCCGCCAGTCCCCCAGTGGTGCCTACCAGGGCCCCACTGCTGAGCAGGATCATGAAGACAATGAAGGTCTCGAACCAGTTGTGCTCGACGATCTTGAAGCAGGCCCTGCGCAGGGTCCACCACATCTTCCCACGGCCCTGGGAGATGTCCACGGTGAGGCAGGGGTAGCGCTGCACACAGGCTAGAGGAGGGTGGGGACAGCACGACGTCAGGGGCCTGGGGCTGCCTCGGGGGCTATGGTCAGCATGTTCCCGTGGCTCCCTGGATTCCCCTCTAAAACCCCAACCCTGCTGCCCCCAGATCTATGGCTCGCACCCCCTCCCAACACCTGGCTCCACAGGTCACTCTCCCCACATGCCAACTGGTGGACATGCAGAGAAAAGCCCTTCTGAAAACAGGCTCAGGCCCCAGCCCGGGGGCTGCAGCTCTCAGCAGTGCCCATTCCCACCCCCCACCCCCAGGCGGCCTTCACTCTGCACAGCCCAGATGTTTCTCCAGGGTTGTCAGCTGAAGACCTGGACAGGCCTCTGTCCTTGAAGAGGAGGAGGAGGAGAAGGGGTCTCAGGGGCTGACACTGGCACTCCTGAACGTTTGCTTAGAGCCAGGCTTGTGCTGTCACCACTGCACAGGTTCAAGGTCCCGGCTGGGGGTGGAGCAGGGCAGTGCCAGGGGAACAAGGTCCGTGTGCTTTGTGTTGCCCCCTCTGGACTGACCCCTAGCTGGCGAGTGGGGGGCACCCTCACCCTCAGTGAAGCACTCCTCAGGCTGCTCCCCCTCGGGGTTCTCCTCAGCCTGCTCCTCAGGGTCCTCCTCCGGGGGCTTGTAGTCGGCCGTGCTGCAGACGGAGGAGTCCCCGTCATAGAGGGGCTTCAGCTGCTTCTGCAAGTGGGAGAGGGGAGGTGCAAGGTCACATGACCAGGTGTGGCAGAATGGACGATCAGAAGGGAAAGCAGGAAGAGAGGGTGAAGCAAACCCATCATTCATTCATTCCTTCATCCACTCACTTAGCCCAGGATTACCATGTCCTGTGCAGAACGGGACGGAGACAGCCTCCATCCTGCCCTCATGGCACACACCTTTGGAGTGGGCAGGGCTGAGGCCTGGGAAGGGGACATGAGGGCCTTGGGTGAAGAAGGAGGCTGGGAGGGGAGGTGTGAAGAGTGCCAGCAGAGGCATCCGAGTCCTGAAGACACTTTTGAGGGGTCAGGGGTACAAAAAGGGCCAGGATGGAACTGGGACGGCCACAGGCCACAGAGAATGGCAGATGGTGTCCCCAAGGTCTGCTCCCAGGGTCCTTTTGGCAGAGGAATCCAGAAAGGGTGGAAAATTTTCCCCAGCCAAAGCCCCAGTCTGGTGCCAGGGGAACCTGATCAGAGTGGGGGTGGGTGCGGAGAGGCTGGTGCTTGGGTCCAACCAGGCCTCCTTCCACCCCTCCTGGGGCAGTTCCAGGCCAGCTTCCTGGCCCCAGCTTCTACTCCACAAGGGGACCCCTATATGGTGGGGGGTGGGAAGGGCCTGAAGAGAAAGACAGAGATGGCAGCTTGGTGAGGGAGCCTCATATCCAGAATGGTAACCAGAAAACTAGGGTGTCCATGTTCTCAGTCAACAGAAAGGGAAACCAAGGCACAGAGTATTAGGTCACCCAGGGCATCTACTGAGCTGCTCGCCCCAAATGTACACTCCAAGTCCCTCAGTCCCCCTGGAGCCATGTCTGTCCCCCTCAAAAAGAGTCTTCAGTCCCTCCCCTGGCACAGCCTTGGACCTATCCCTCCCCCACCCGTGTGTCTCATACCGAGGTTGGTGGCACATTTCCCGGGTATTTATAGCTCAGCAGGCACCCGGCCCCCTGGTAAATCAGCATGCCACATATTGGGGGGCATAAGGAGTCAAGAGTTTTCAGGGCAAAGTTCATCAGGCTCCAGTGTCCAGCCAGGCCCAGAGCTGGGCAGTGGGTGAGGGGAGCTCAAAGTCAGCACCCCTGGAGGCCCAGGCAGGGTTCCAGCCTCAGCCCAGCTGCTGGGGGTAACTGCTGCTGCGTTCCAGTCCCTTTTGCACCGGGGGGGTGGGGGTGTGGGGGGAGGGGCATCTGAACCCAGTAGGACACCCTGAACACATCACTGCTCTCACTCTCTGCTCTCCTGTCCCCAACTCCTGTTGGCCTCCAGTCCCTCTCCTCAGAGTCCCCTGGCTGGACCTGACACATTGGCCCACCCTGGGAGGTGAGGAGCAACCCCAAGTGGGGTCTAAGCAGAAATAGATGATAATGGCAAGGACTTGGCAGGCGCTTCATGCTCAGAGGGAGCTTTAAGAGAGGCCTCTTGGGTCCCAGTTCTGGAGCTGAGGGGCCCGGGTAAAAGCACTCTGTCCAAGGGTGCTACCTGCTAGTGAGAGTGGCCCGGGTAGGGTTGGGGAACAGGAGTGAGGGGAGGAGACCAGAGTATCAAGACAGGCCAGGCCAGTCACAATACCCCCGTTAGTAACTTGGAGCTTACTATGTGCCTCGCACACTGCATCTCAAGTAACACAGCACTGCCATGGGGATTACTCCCGTTTTACAGATGGAGAAACTGAGGTTTGGAGGGGACTTGTGACTTGCTCAAGGTTACACGAGAATTTGAAGCCAGGTCTATCCTTGAGCCCCGGGCCCAGCTTACCTTGCTGTCTTCAGGCTCCGAGAAAGTGTCAGTTTCCTCCTCTGTGGGCATCTCCAGGTCGGACTCCTCAGAGGCGATGGGCACCTGTATGGTCAGATAGGGGTTGTTGATGAAGTTGAGGTGGTCCAGCTCGATGCTGGAGGGGGAGCCGTCAGCCAGGCCCACGTGGTTCAGGATGTGATTGTCCTTCTTCAGGTCCTCCTCGGGCAGTGGCTCCTTCTCGTCCTTGGGGTCACTCTCCCCGGCCTCTCCGGCCTCCTCGGCACCCCCGGGCTTCCCGAGGCGGCGCATTATGTCCTGCGGGGTCAGGATCTTGCCGTGCAGCAACCCCAACAGGAAGGCCTTGGCGAAGCCGATGCCCCACTTGATGCGCCCGATGGCGATCTGCAGGTTGTTCATCTCGCCGTCCTCGTCCGAGGCTGCCAGGCTGTCGGCGCTGAAGGAGCTCAGCAGCAGGGCCAGGAACAGGTTCAAGACCTGGGGGATGGGGGCCGGGGGCCTCACTTCAGCCAGCACGAGGGTTCTCAGAACCACTAAATGTTGGGCATTCAAGGGAACGTCCACGACTGCTCAGGGAGGTGAGGATGGTTATCGCCTCCCCCCTGCAGATGTGGAAACTGAGGCTTGGCCATGTTAGAGGATTCTGCTGCCTGAGGCAGACGTAGGGCTTGGGGAGGCCCATTGGGGGACAAGGACTCTTTCCGTGACTCTGTCCTCTTCCTCCACTCCTGGAGGGTGCAGAACAAAGAACAAGGCTCCAGTCTCTAGGCTGCCAGGACTTGCTGGAAACCTTACCTTTGGGGCCTTCTTTTCCTCATCTGTTAGGTGGGACTTTTAACAGAGCTTGGTGCTCAGATACCTGTTGCCTTGGAAGGGACATCTGACCTTCTGCTACTTACCTCATGTTTCTCCTCTTGTGAGTTCTCTTCCCCACCTACTCCTGGTTTTCTTCCCACATCTCTACTGAGTGGAACCTAAGAGGCTACTCCTCTCCCCTCTAGGCCCCCCTTTATTTTCCAGCAGACAGGCCCTTATTGAGCCCTGTCACTGTGTGAGTGGCCTCAGGGGGCTCCCAGCTCGGGAGAGACAATTGATCAGATGCATCTAATTCTGTGGGTGTGGGTGGCAGCAGACTGGGGTGTACAGGTTTTGAAGCCATGCTGCCTGGATGAACCCCAGTTTACTAGCTGTGTGTCCTGAGGCAATGTGCTTCACTGCCCTGTGCCTCAGTTTCCTCATCTGTAGAACAGGGCACGTCTAGCATATCTCACATGGTTGTGAAGATTAAAAGACCAACACGGACAGACACACGGAGGTACTCCAAAAGCACGGGCTGTTATTACGTGCGCTGTATCAGAAAGCTGGACAAGGTGCAGGGAAGAGCCCTATTAACTCCAAGGCCAGCTCAGCATTTTACAGATGAGGAAACAGTCCCAGCGGCATGGAGAGACTTGCCCTAGGACATACAGTATAGCCAAGACTAGAACCCGGGCTTCTAGTCACTGAACAACTTTCCAGGGCATCATTCACTTAGACCACTATGTTAGACTACAATGTGAATGGCAGCTCGGGAGGCTTGCCGTGTGGTGGTCTTCCCTTCCATCAGTCCGCTTGTCCCTGGGTGGTGGGAGGAAGGTTAAAGGTGAAACATGGCTGAGGCGGGGGTTGGTCCAGGCATAGCCAGGTTTTAACTCTGGGGGCCTGGGCAGGGCTGGGGTGTGAGTGGACATTTGGGGGTAGGGGAGCCCATGCATATGAACCTGCCATCCTTGGCTGTCTCCTCCATGTGTCTCTCCACTGGCTGTCACTAGTGTCCTCCAAGGTCTTGTAGTCACTGACTTCACTATGCTTAATAATGTTAACATTATTATGGTTTTTTAAAAATTATGTTACCATTATTATGTTTTAATATGTTTAAAAAACATATTAAAATCCTCTCTGAGAGAATGTCCTGGGGGGGTGACTGTCCACTCCCCACCCCACCACGTCCCCTAGTCAATTCTCTGCCTTTCCCCCCCTCCGATGTATTGGCCTTTCCTCGGGGGAGAGGCATCCAGTTGCCAGAAACACATCTGAGATGGGAATTAGCTGCTCTCTGGGTCAGCAGGGTTTGCACATGGCTCCTGCCTAAGACAGAAATAGCCGCCTTGGGCCAGGCAAAGGGAGGGCAGGGGAGGGGGCCGACATCATCTTCCCTGGGGGCTCTGGGCGGTGGGTTACTTATGCCCTAGTCACTTCCTCTTCTTCTTCACAATAACCCAGAGGAAGTGACCAAGTGCCATGGGCACAGGGCACATGGGTCCCCACAGTCCCTGGCAGGGTCCCTTGGTGTCCTTTGGCAGACACCTACTTCTCTGAGGCCTTGGTGGGGAGGGAAAGTGGGAGGGGACAATGCTCAAGGAGCTGACAGTGCTGCCCCCTCTGGGCACAAAGCTGGGCTAGAAAAGGGTGTCAGTGAGTGGGGGCACGTGCGATGGGAGTGACACCCACACAAAGGCAATGCCGTGCGGTGGTTTTGGACTCTGGGCCCAGATTGCTGGGGCTCAAATCCTGCAAACATTACCGATCCACTCCTGGAACCTGAGGAGTTTCCTAATCTATAAAGCAGAGATACACAGCATGTGTGATCACAGAGAGGACGAATACGAGTAAAGTGCTGGGAATGCTGGGTAAATGCTAAATAGACACCAGCTGTCACCAACCTGGTGTTGACGTCACAATAATACTGCTATTATTGATGTTACGGTGACTGGAGTCACACAGACCTGGGTTCTAGTCTGGTACAGCTTCTCGCTGGCTGTGGTTCCGGGCAGAGCCTCCCCGAGAGTGTGCAGATAACATTACCTGCCTCTCGGGGTGGCTGAGATGATTGGGGACAATGCATGGAACACCCTTCGCACAGGCACTGACACACGGCAGGAGCCCAACATCAATACAGGAATGTTACAGCCGGGCACTGTAGCTCACACCTGTAATCCTAGCACTCTGAGAGGTTGGGGCAGGTGGATTGCCTGAGCTCACAGGTTCGAGGCCAGCCTGAGCAAGAGCGAGATCCTGTTTCTAACAACACCCAGGCATTGTGGTGGGTGCCTGTGGTCCCAGCTACTCGGGAGGCTGAGACAAGGAGATCGCTTGAACCCAAGAGATTGAGGTTGCTGTGAGCTATGATGTCACAGCACTCTACCAAGGGTGACAAGTGAGACTCTGTCTCAAACAACAACAAAAAAAACCACAAAAAACAGGAGTGTTACACCAATAGCTTCCACCTAAACTGCCACTGCTGCCCCTGCATGCTTGGGACATCTGAGCTCCCCTGGCCGCCTAAGCCAAGCTCTTTGCTAAGTACTGACAAGTATCATGTAATCCTTACGACCACCCAGTGAAGCAGGTCCTCACCGTTATCACCCGCATTTTTCCAGATAAGAAAACCAAGGCTCAAAGAGCTTAAATCACTTGCTCAAGGTTTCCCAGTTGGTAGGTGGAAAGGCAGGGGGTTTGAGACGTTCTTGAGTTTCTACACATAGAGACAGAGCCCCCTAAGTCTCTGTCACCCCCAGGCCCTTAAATGTATATCCACAAACTCCTGCTCAGGGTCCACTAACCTCCACCTGAGTCCTACCCTAATGTGGGCTCAAGCACCTTCTCCTCTCTCTCCCCCTGCTCCCTAAGACCTTCCTCTCAGGGACAGCAGGCCTGGGTTCTCTCTAGCTGCCCCATGGTGTCCTCCTCCAGCAGAGGTGACACCCCCTTCCCCCAGCCGCCCCTGCCCCCAGCCAGAGCTCAGTGTTATCTGAGAAGCACTGAGCTGGCAGCTCAAGGATTCCACAGGCCTTTTCGGAACGTGGGGACAGGCGACTTCCCACTCCCTGTTGCCCAGGGCAGTGCCGGCCACTGCAGGGGACAGCTGGTACGGCACTATGGCAGGAGTGACCCTCACCCACACTCCAAGAAGGGAAGGAATTGGGGTCGGCAAGGTGAGGAAAGTCTTCCACAGGCCCTAGCCACAGAAATGCAAGTGGGCTGGTCATGGCCCTGTGTCCCTGGCCCTCCCCCTGCGTACCGCCCCCCTCGCCAGCCCTGCATGCCAAGCCCTAAGCCACAGAAAGCAGCGGGAGGGATGCAGCCTATTCCCGCCCTGGGTTCTCTTTCTCAGAGCCAGGACCCACCGGCCCCAGGAGAGAGGAGGTTCCGAGGGTGGGGAAGGCCCAGAGGAGCAAGGGTCCTGACCCACCTAAGCTGTGACTTCCTGCACACTATGGGGGTCAGTCTCCTCAGCAACCTCATGAGGTACTTACTAATTTTTCTTCTATGTGACAGAGAACTCAGACCAAGGAGAGAGCAGTAATCGGTTCAAGGTCAAACAGACATTGGTAAAGGAACAGGGATTGGAACATGGTGCTGTTTGACTTGTTATCATGTTACTTTACTCAGAATGCCAGGTTTCTGCAGTGTTACTCCAGCCTGGTCCCCAGACCAGCATCAGCATCACCTCGAGTTTGCCAGAAATGCAGATTCCGAGGCCCCAGCCCAGAGCTGCTGGATCAGATTCTCTGGGGGTGGGGCCAGGAATCTACGGTTTAAGAAAGTCCCATTTGATTCTTCGGCAAGTTAAAATGTGAGAGCCACTTTGTTAAACCGCATAAAATTGCCATTTGGAGGAGAAGGGGTAGGGGAGATAGAAAATAGTCAACTACCAGCGATTTCGTACAGATTGGGCTACTAGGGAAAGGCCCTGCAATGACAGCCTGACACAAAGAAAAGGAACAGGGAGCGTCTTGCACTCGCCCTGGGCATGGGTGGTGGGAGACACGCAGCCAGCCTCACTCACCACCAGGTTGCCGATGACCATGACCATGAGAAAGACGGTGAGGCACATGGGCTGGCCGGCCACCTCCATGCAGTCCCACATGGTCTCGATCCACTCCCCACACAGGATGCGGAAGATGATGAGGAAGGAGTGGAAGAAATCGTGCATGTGCCAGCGGGGCAGGCTGCAGTCCGAGGCGATCTTACACACGCACTCCTTGTAGCTCTTGCCGAACAGCTGCATGCCCACCACGGCAAAGATGAACACAATGATGGCCAGCACCAGCGTCAGGTTGCCCAGCGCGCCCACAGAGTTGCCAATGATCTTAATGAGCATGTTCAGTGTGGGCCATGACTTGGCCAGCTTGAAGACCCGCAGCTGCAGGGGCAAGGGGAGGGAGGGGTGAAAGAGGCCCAGGCACCAACCCAAGGCAGCCCCATCCTTAGGAGAAAAGGCACCTTGCAGTAGCTTGACCCCACCTGCCTTGAGCCATCTGAGGACTCAGTTGGCCTGTTAAATGGCTGTAGTCATACCCTACCACCTTGTGCTTTTCATGTGTTAAAATGAGGGGGAAAGTCCTTATCTTTTAAATATACAGACAAAAGTATTCATAGGTGAAATTATAACATACTGTCCCCCCAAAGTTGGGGGGAGAGATGAAACAAGAATTGTAGAATGTTGGTATCTGGTGGAGCTGGGTAATAGGTACATGGAAGTTCACTATTCTTTCTCTACCCTTTCATGTAGATGTGTACAGTCTCATCATAAAGTTTAAAAAACAATAAAAGTGGTCCTTATGGGGTAGTAGAGAGACACTACTTTGGAAGTCTCCATCCCATGCCTAATGAGCTTCCAGAGCCTGTTTTTAGGTGTGCACTAAGGGCCTGGAGTCCCTGCTCTACTATAGCCCAAGGTCGTTAATTAAGGAATCAAATCAAGTGCTGGGTCCTGGGCCTGTTGGTTTGGTCTCCCGGCAGCCCTGGGACAAGTAGGGAGGGTTCCCTTTCTCCCTCTAAGGTTCTGAGAGGTCAAGGGGCACACACAGGATAGAGGGGTCTTATTCCCAGCCCTCTGGCTTCCTCCTCCCACCTCCTTCCTATCCCACCCCATGCCCCTCTAAGCTCCTGGCCCAGGCAGCTCAAGTACCAGACGGAAGGAGCGGAGCACAGACAGTCCCTGCACGTTGGCCAGACCCAGCTCCACCAGGCTGAGGGTGACGATGATACTGTCAAAGACGTTCCAGCCCTGCTGGAAATACTCATAGGGGTCCAGGGCGATCAGCTTCAGTACCATCTCTGCAGTGAAGATACCGGTGAAGACCTGTGGGGTGGGGTGGGGTCCCTGTCACAGAGCCTCAGGGAGCCTGGGGCCTTGGGAGTCTCCCATCCCAACTCCTGAGGCTGTGTGGGGTTAGGAGAAGGGGGCCAGAGCCCCAAGAGCAGCCGGTGGTAGGACTCTCAGCCCACATGTATGTATGTGAGGTGAGGATGGGCTCAACGGGCAAGCCATGGAGCAGAGGTGGGTACAACCCAGAGACCTGTTCTCATCTATTGCCTGACCTTGTGACTGTGGCCAAGTCACTTAGCTTCTTGGGGCCTCAAGTTGACTATAATATTCAACATGTAGAGTGCTCTGTGGATCATGCTGTGATCTCACTCTCTACAAGGTTGGGAGGGGCTATGGCACTGGACACTAGATGAGAAACTGAGGCTTGGCGAGGTTAGCAGCTAGCTCTCAGTCATGCCACCCACAGGGGATTAAGTCACGTCTCAAACCCAGGTCTTGGGGTGCTCAGTTCAGCCTCCTCCCCCTATGCCCTACAGCCACTCCCTGGGCCAGTCCAGGATGCAGCAGACCTTGGTGGACTCAGATGTCTAGGGCAGGTGCCCAAAGGGGCAAAAACCAATAAGTAGAAGTCAACCTTGGGGACAGGGGTCTGAGAGTTGCATAGTCCCTGAAAGTTTCCTGGGTACCGAGCTCCTCCTGCCAGGCACCAGCTGCCCTGGATCCACAGCCTGCCCAGGCACATGCTGAGCCCCTCCCAGGAGCCGTCTCTGGCCAGAGCAGGTGCCCAGACAGCAGCCTAGTGTGGGCAGGGGGTGGGCAGGCAGGCAGGCCTGGCCCATCACGCACACCCCAGCAGCTGTGCCACAAGTCCAGAGCACGTCCTTGCCCTTCCAGCCTGGCCTGGCCACGGCTGCCTCAGGCACCTCTATGGGATAGATGTGCCTGCTCGAAGGCTGGGGAGTCCAGGGTCTGATTGTCGTGCCACCTACCCAGCCTTGGTCCTCCCCCAAACCCCACATCTTACTCTGCCTGGCTTCCTGTCACCCACAGGGTTAAGGGAGCATCTGCCCATTTGCCATCCAGGAAAAGGAGAAAAATTGCAAAGAGAATTGGGAAGGGTTGAGCAGGGCTGGAGGAGGCAGCGGCTTTTTCCCTTTGTCAGGCTCCAGTGGGCTGGCAACGAGGTGATAATGCTCCTAATGGGCCAGGATAAGCGGGTGGATCAGTGTGTGTCAACAATAGAGAGCAGGAAAGAGCAGGAGAAGGGAGCCGGGTGGCTTCACTGGGAAGCTGGAGAAATGAGTGAGGGGTGGGACTATTCCCTGGGCCTCCTGAGTCTGGGTGCACATGGTTATGTGTCCCATTGCCTTTCAGGCCCATGACAATCTCCAGAAGTGGACAGGCTTGTCAGACAGCCCCCTCACCCTCATCTCCTCACCCTCATATTCAGGGTGTGGTTTGGTCTCCAGATGCCCATGAGTCTTGATCTTTTTATTTTATTTTTTTGAGACAGAGTCTCACTATGTAGCCCTTGGTAGAGGGCTGTGGCATCACAGCTCACAGCAACCTCAGACTCTTGGGCTTAAGCGATTTTCTTGCCTCAGCCTCCCAAGTAGCTGGGACTACAGGTGCCAGCCACAACACCCGGCTATTTTTTATTGCAGGCATCCTTGTTGTTTAGCTGGCCAGGGCTGGGTTCAAACCCACCACCCTCAGTGTATGTGGCTGGCACCGTAACCACTGCGCCACAGGTGCGGAGCCAGGAGTCCTGATCTTAAGAAGCCCAATACCACCACCCCTACTCTCCCTGCCCCCAAATTCTACATGCTCTAGATCCCCCATGTACCTCCTGTACATCAACTCATGCACCTATATGCTGGGAAAATAACCCCAGCCTGTCCACATATGGCCCCCAACAGTTCCCCACATTTCCTCACAGCCCAGACAGCCCCACTGGGCCCTGACACCCTCGCCCATCCTGTTCTCCAATGGCCACCCTGTCCCCTCCCTACCAGGTTGCCCACAGAGAGCACATTGTCGAAGTGCTCTGTCATGGGGTAATGTTCCATGGCCATGAAGAGGGTGTTGAGCACGATGCAGATGGTGATGCCCAGGTCCACAAAGGGGTCCATGACGATCAGGTGGATTATGTTCTTGAACTTTACCCATGGAACACAACAGTTCCATATGAGCACCTTGTGGGCACACTTGTACCACCATGGTGGGCACTTCTGGTGGGCCTCTTCGAGCTCTGGGGGTGGGGTTGTAACAGGCAGCTGATGATTGTCCAGTCATGCGCCCCCTGCTCCTACTAGATCTTTGAGCCCTCCTTCCAAACCACGCCTCCCCAGTAGTCCAAATCTCAAATA
This sequence comes from Arctocebus calabarensis, assembly GCA_963573935.1. NCBI lineage: Eukaryota > Metazoa > Chordata > Mammalia > Primates > Lorisidae > Arctocebus > Arctocebus calabarensis. The sequence goes on from CAUYON010040467.1 coordinate 21,621, forward strand.
CCTCAACACCCCTGCCCCTACTCCGAGCTCCTCCTCCTCTCAAGTCCCTCCCCTAAGCCCCACTACAGCCCTGCCCCCTTGAGGCCCCGCCTCCTGAAAGCCCCGCCCCAAATCCCAGTCCCTCAAAGTCTCACCTCCTCAGGGAACCTTTCCCCAAGCCCTGCCTCCTTGGCACCCCCACCCCCCAAAGCCTTGTACCTCAGTAAGTTGGGCTGAACTCCCACCCCACCACCAGCCTGGCAGGTGAGACGCCCTGATTCCTGGCTGGCTTCCAGACTTGCCAGGGAGAAGTGGGAGGCCACTGCAGGGACTTGGGTTCCAGTGCCACATGCAGCTGGCTGGTACCACTGGGGCACAGTCAGAGATCCCCCTAAGGGCTCTCCCACTTCTCTGGCAGGAATCCCACCCCTCAAAACTGTCCCCAGCAAGTCCATCCTCGGCCACCAGAGTGGCCTTCTAGAAATACCCTCTGTTCTTACCAGCCCAAAGTCATGGGGCTCTGCAAGGACCATGGCTTGAAGCTGCTTCTCCATCTGGCCTCCATGGTCTACCCAGCCCCGCATGATCTCATTTACTCACCACTGAAAGTTTTTGAGGCAGATACTATTAGTGCCTCCCATTTCAAAGGTGAAATAGAGGGATCGAGGGTCTCGAGTGGGTAGCAGCCCCCAGAACCCAGAGTTGGCCCTGGTGATTGGGCAGCTAACCCCCAGCCCAAATCAGCAATCAGCACACTAAACCTCTCTCAAAGGCTCCAGTGAGTCTATCCTGACTGTGGTCCCCACTCCCACCCAGTGCTGTAGCAGGTGCCCCAAGCTTCTCACAATGGTCCTAGCAACGGCCAACTTTAGAGGCTTCCTCCCCCAGCCCTGCCCAGCACTTCCTAGTCACTCTTTGGTGGGGCACTCAGATACCTGACACCCGTCATACAGTCAGGTGACACGGCGCCCTCTAGAGGGCTGTACAGTCCTGTAAGACCCCAGCTTCCTGGCATAAGGCAAACAGGCCTGGGGAGGGAGAGGATCTCTTCTCTGTGTCACGCTTCCTTTTTTCTCTCTTTCCTCCCTCCATCTTTCCCATGCTTCTCTTCCCCTCCCTCTCGCCCATCCATTCATCCACCTGCCTCTTCCCACACCTGTCCATCCATCCACCCATCCCTCCCTGTGAGTGTCTGTTTATGCTCCCCTCATTATGGCTTCCTTATTCTTCTCCTGAGACTTGCGGGGCGGTCCGGGGACTGGGGGAAGTCTCTGATTGTACCTGGGCAGAGTTTGACCCTTGACTGTTACTCAGAGAAACACTTGATCAGGATGTCCAGTTTCCGGAACACTGGGCCTCTGGCTGGTATTGTTAGCCTGCCCTTCCCCATCACCTTGGCAGCCCCCAAGGCCCTCCCGGAAGCACCAATTCCCGCAGCAGCTTGACCTCAAGGCTAGAACTGGGCCAGGTTAAGACAGGACTATATTTATCACAGCCATTTCTTCTATGGCAATATTAGGTTACTGCCTTCCTGCAGCTGGGTCCAGGCCTCACCCTGCCCTACGGGGCCTGAGTGGGCAGAGGGCACAGGGCACTCACCTTCCATAGCATCTGAGATGCCGCTGTCTGCACTGCAGCTCGGCCTCGGGGTTCCCTTCTCCCCGGGCGAGGCATCCAGGTTGCCATTGCAGTCTTTGCCATGGGCTGGGTCCCCGTCTGCCTCTCCACCTTCCAGAGCCTGGGCGGCCTTGGCCTGTAGATCAGCAAGGTGATGGACATGAAGTTCTTCTCTGAGCAAGGGGAGGAACTAACTGTTGGAGCTCCGCTCCCGGGTCCCGCAGGACGGTGGTCCCTCTTCTAGGCCTGTGTCAAACCTAGTGCAGGTGGGGAAGGAGCCAAGCTTGGTGGTGGAGGGGGAGACGGAGTGGTGACTAAAGTGACTGAGGACCCTCCTGAAGACCCTCCACTCTCTGATGCCCTTCATGAGAGAGTGAGCAAACAGGTAGCTGCCTCCGAGACCTCATCAGGACCTCCCTCCCTGTGTGGACCCACATGCTGCCCAGACACAATCATCAAACCAGGGACGTCTGAGGTGGAAGGTAGCTCAGATCTGACTACCTCAGATTTCTTATTACAGACGGGGAAACCGAGGCACAGAGCAGGGAAATACTCCTTCTACTGCCTGGATCCACCCTGCCCCATGCCTTCCCTCACCCTTGGCCTGCCCAGGAGAACCCAGGGACCAAGGGACCAACCCAGGGACCAACTCAGGGAAAGCCCAGAGTACTTGGCCTCCTCCTCCTGAGTCTAGACCTTTTCCAGCTCCTCTTGGTGCTTCTTGAATTTCTCAAGCATTTGCTGAAACTCCTCCTCTTTCTCCTTGTTCTCGGCCAAGGTGGCCTCGTTCTGCTCGGCGTAGGCCATGGCCACCACAGCCAGGATCAGATTGATGAGGTAGAAGGAACCCAGGAAAATGATGACCACAAAGAAGATCATGTAGGTCTTGCCAGCTGCTCGAAGGGTCTGGGGGTGGGGGAGAAGAAGAGGGATCCATGGCACCTGCCTCCTTCACCCTCTCTGCCCCTCTCCACACACCTATTACCCAGACGGGTAAGGAGAGACTCCCTCCCAGAGCCTGAAGATCTAAGGGCTTCTGAGGCAGGCTACGGCCATCCTTGGCAGACTAAGCTACATTCTGATCCCAAATATGTACTTGAGGTCCAGACATTCCTGTTCTCCTGGCTCAAAGAGCTTGGAGGAGCCTAGTCAGGGATGCTGAGATCAGAGACCCAGGATAGAAATTGGTGGACACGGGTTTGGAGTCAGCTTGACTCTTAGGTTTGCTATAGTGCCAGGCACCTAGTAAGAGCTGAATAGATAGTAGCTATCATTATTGCTGTTATTGTTGTTGTTATTAGTATTGTTATTATTGTTATTAACATCCATCTTAGAAATGTCATCAGGGTCAGAAGACACCATTGCTCCAAACTCTTTTTTTTTTGTAGAGACAGAGTCTCACTTTATTGCCCTCGGTAGAGTGCCGTGGCGTCACACAGCTCACAGCAACCTCCAACACCTGGGCTTAGGCGATTCTCTTGCCTCAGCCTCCTGAGTAGCTGGGACTACAGGTGCCCACCACCACGCCCCGCTCTTTTTCTGTTTTGCAATTCGGCCGAGGCTGGGTTTGAACTCACCACCTTCCGTATATGGGACCAGCGCCCTACTCCATGAGCCACAGGCGCCACCCCCCCTTTTTTTTTTTAATTGACACAGAGCCTCAAGCTTTCACCCTGGGTAGAATGCCGTGGCATCACAGCTCACAGCAACCTCCAACTCCTGGGCTTAAGTGATTCTCCTGCCTCCGCCTCCCAAGTAGCTGGGACTACAGGCACCTGCCACAACACCCGGCTATTTCTAGTTGCAACCATCAGTTGTTTGGCAGGCCCAGGCTGGGTTCGAACCCACCAGCTCCGGTGTATGTGGCTGGCGCCTTAGCCGCTTGAGCCACAGGCACTGAGTCCATTGCTCCAAACTCTTGCTCTGCAATTAGTAGAAGTTAAATAATTGGGTATGGGCAGAACTGAATTTCTAAGCTGCCCTACTGGTTGCCCAGACTGCCACTCTTAAAACAAAGGTAGGGAAAGAAGTATGGCCAGGGCTCGGCTCTGGGCAGGTGCCCAGTGTTGGGGGCTCCAGGCACCTATAGGGACACTGGGAGGGTCCCATAGAGAAGATGGCCCACTAGGGCCTTGGGCCTCCTGGGGCGGGCCCCGTCAGGATGGAGGGGCAGTGACTGCAGAGTTGAGGGGCAGAGCAAGGGCAGTGGTACCAGCTGGAAGAGGTTCTCCCAATAGTCCTGTGTCATGAGGCGAAAGAGGGCCAGGAAGGCCCAGCTGAAGGTGTCGTAGCTGGTGTAGCCATAGTTAGGGTTCCGTCCAGTCTTGATGCACTCATAACCCTCGGGGCAGTGCCTAGGGATAGGATGGGCACTGGCTTTAGGGGGGGATAGCTCCAGCTGGGGACAGATGGAGGACCCCAAGAGAGAAAAATCCCCTCAGTCTTTCCTGTGTCCCCAACACAGAAAATTATTCCATCTGTGCCCCTAGGTTTTCTTCCCACTCCCATCCACCCTGGGTCCTTGTCCCTTTTCAGCCTCCATCATCTGAGACTCCTGGGGCACCTTTCTCCCAGCCCAGCATCACTCACCCAGCATCACTGCTGTTCCCACAGAGCAGGGCATCGTTGGAGCCCTCCAGGAAATAGAAGTTTCCTTTGGGAATTAGAGACCACAAAGAGCACATCATGCACGTGGACACAGTGGGAGCACACACCCCCACTGCACACCTGCGGACAGGTCTGTGTGCACCACATAGGCCACGTAGATAGATGCTCTCTGCATTTCCCTTCCCCTCCCTAAGGACAAGGTCTCTGGGTGGGGACCAGGGAGCCCAGCTGCAAGTGTTGTTGGTGTGGTCCCTTGTGTGGGCACAAAGTCAGGACACAGCAGGGCAGACAGAGCCAGAGGGGACGTGTGTGCATGTGCATGGGATGTCTGTGTCCCTGCATAGAACCCTGACGGAGGGGTGAGCAGGGCCAGAATGCGGGTGCCAAGGTGAAGAAGAGGGACCATGCCCTAATTTGTAGGAAGGCCCCATGCAGACTGATAGCGGCAGGGTGGGAGTGTGGTGGTGTCTGTGGCTGGGAGGGACAGGCATGAGAACAGATGTGGCCCTGCCAGGCTGGGAGCACACAGTGTGATGGGGGAGGACAGGGCTGCCCAGGTGAGGGAGACCATCTGTAGGTTGCTGCTTCATTTAGTGAGCGTTTAAGGATTTTTAAAGCAATCTGGCATTTGTTGTCACACTAATCCTTGGAAGGAAAGTTTTATCTCAGTTTTACAGGTGAGGATTCTGAGGGCCAAGGGAGATGGAATGACTCATCAGAGGTTACACGAGCTGGTAAGTATGGGTTATGTGTGTCATGAAAAGCGGAGGCAGGGACCGGCCCCCTTGCCGGCTGCCCGCCCCCAGTCTGACCTTCATCACTGACGTAGGCCTCCCAGTCAAAGGTGTAGTTGCTAGCCCAGGTGTAGTTGCCAGCCCAGGAGTTGTTGCGGGTCCAGGTGTCACTACTGTACCACGTGTCGTTGTCATACCATGTGTCGTTGCCGTACCACGTGATATTGGTGTCGTTGAAGGGTGGTGGCCAGCGCACACACTTCTGCCGCAGGTTTCCCATGAAGAGCTGCAGCCCCACCAGGGCAAAGACGCTCAGGCAGAAGACAGTGAGGATCATCACGTCCGACAGCTTTTTCACCGACTGGATCAGGGCCCCCACAATCGTCTTCAGTCCTAGTCACAGATGGCAGACGAGTATTGGCCTCGCCCAACCCCCACCACCCAGCCTCTGCCTAGTCCATCCCCAAGGCTTGACTTATGAGGCCCCATAACCCCACCCTCCTCAGATGACATCCTTGATCTAAGGCCTTCGGATTGTCACAGATTCTCAGCCAGGAGGAGAATGGACCACAAAGACTTGATGAGCTGTTGCCTGTAGAGCTACACAAAGGCATCCAATGGAGCTTAGTAAATGTCCTGAGGTTAGCACTCCCTAAGTGTATTCTACAGAACACTGATCTCCCCTTAAAACATGGGGAGCCATAAACAGATGGAGACTTTACATCTTTTGTATGAATCTGAATGGAGCTGAAGCACATTCTCCTCTGTAAAGTATCACAAGAATGGAAAAACAAGTATCCAATGTACTCAATACTAATCTGAAGCCAGTAGACGAACTAATACACACTTACACAAGAGAGAAACTCAATTCAAGTTGGTGGGAGGAGGAACTCGTGAGAGGGGAGAGGGGAGGAAGGAAGGGTGTGCTCCCACTTAATGGGGACAACGTAAGGGTATATGGCACACCTCTCGGGTGCTGGACACAACTACAAGAGGGACTCTAGCTAACAAATGCAAACATTGTAACCTAGTTGTTTGGATCCTCACATTAACCTGAAATTAAAAACAAATTAAAACAATTTTTTTTTTTTTTTTTTTTGTAGAGACAGAATCTCACTTTATCGCCCTGGGTAGAGTGCCGTGGCGTCACACTGCTCACAGCAACCTCCAGCTCTTGGACTTAAGCGATTCTCTTGCCTCAGCCTCCCTAGTAGCTGGGACTACAGGCGCCCGCCACAGCGCCCGGCTATTTTTGTTTTTGTTTTTGCAGTTCGGCCGAGGCCGGGCTTGAACCCGCCACCTTCAGTATATGGGGCCGGCGACCTGCTCGCTGAGCCACAGGAGCCGCCCAGCAACGTTATTTTTAATAGTAAAAAAAGTGAAAATACCTCAGTTACCAGCCAATAAATAGTAGAACATTCATACAGTGAAATACTGTATAGACTAAAAATGTAAGAACTTCAGTTACACCCATGAACATAAATGAGTTGCAGAAGATCCACACAGTATTACTCTATTTATTTGAAGTTCCAAAACAGGGAAAATTGTGACATTGTACTAAATATTCCAACAATAGGGATAGAAACACAATGCAAAGAAATCATTAATAAAATGCAGCATAATTGTTTTGGGGACAGGGAGGTAGAGAAATGTTGGTAGGTTTTTATTAATATATTACTGCACATGTATGTTTGTAATATGTCTGTACAATAAAATAATAGAAATATGCTTATATACATCTAACTGGATTCTAGATCAGTTAAGCTACCATCATACCTTAAAAATGATAGTATCAGGTATTTAAAATAGTACTTGATTCTCCAAACATATGGCAAATACCATTTTAAAACAGTTTTCTACTCCTATATCTGAAATCTGTTGTAGTCCAGTTGAAGTGGTAGTAGCAGTCCAGGGAGGGCATGGAGGTAGCAGACAGGTAATGTTGCAAACGTTCTCGCGCTCTATTCGAGACTTGACATGGAGGAGAGGGACGGGGCGTGTGTAGTTTAAAAAAGCATATCCTAAAACTCTCGTTTGGGTATATTTTCTTTCACTTACCATCAAAGTTGGTCATAAGGCTTACATTTTGTCAGAAGTGAGTTCATTACACCAGTCTCGGATAGCCGTCAAGTCAGTCTTTCACATAGCACGGGGCAGAGAAAGCCCAGGGCCTGGGCAGCAGCATCAGCACTGAACTTGGGACTGGAGTGTACTAACCACTGATGGTATCTCCAGGTCAGTAACGGGTCAACAGTTCCAAGCGTTGAGTTGCCTTTGATGCTACACAAAGGCTCCTGTCTTCTCTTGGTTGGGATGCATCAGTCGATGCCTATGTGTACCTGACTGCAGACATAACAGCCATGCCTCCAGCGAGGCAGACTGTCACGGAACTGGATGCCTCTTAGGGCCACTCTGGTGAGCATATATCTTTTCCTGACGCCTTTGCACCTGATGGGAATCTACCTGTGCCTTCTTAGGGTGGTGTGATGTCTCCTTTTTTTCAAATACTACTTTGAGTGCAAACGCTGTCAAGTCTTGGAATGATTGGAGGCTACTTCCTGAAGAAATTGGGTAAGATAAGAGTTCCCTAGAATCAGAGTCTCTGAGACAGAATGGGCCCTAGCAATGTTGGAAGCAACTGACAGGTCAGCAAGCTGGGTTTGGGAAGCTAGGATTTGGCTGGTAGTAAATAGTGTCTTCAAATACTTGAAAGGCCTCAAGTCCCAGTGGGTCCTGTGTACTCATTCTTTCAGAATTACTGAGTTGCCTGTTACATGCCAGGCATTGTTAGTTTGGCATTGTTGCCAGCATGGTAGTGGGGCCAAACTAACAACAGTAACAGCAAAACTCCATGTCAGTGTAAAAACCAGAAGAGGCTGGGTGTGGGAGGTTGAGGCAGGTGGATTGCCTGAGCTCAAGTTTGGAGACCAGCCTGAGCAACAGCAAGACCCCATCTCTAAAAAATAGCCAGGTGTTGTGGGTTCCTGTAGTCCCAGCTACTTGGGAGGCTGAGGGAAAAGAGTCACTTAAAACTCAAGAATTTGGGGTTGCTGTGAACTATGATGCCATAGCATTCTACCAAGGGCAGCAAAGTGAGACTGTCAGAAAATAAATAGGTAATTTTTGCAAGACGCAATGAATACATATTTTTAAAATTTTTTTCCCTTAGAGATGAAGTCTTGTTGTCTAGGCTGTGCTTGAACACCTGGGCTAACATGACATTGGACTGTAAGTGTATCAGTATATCCGGCAATTTTGATCAAATTCAAAGGGCTCCCAGTCTGTTATGACTAAGATCTTATTGGTTGGTGTAGCAATAACTTGGAGAAAATGTAACTCAGGGATTTCGCTTTTTTGAACTTTCATATAAAAGTTCTTTTAAGTGCTTTTCAGGATGTGTCGTGGAATAAGTTTATGTGAGGTCAATGTGATCTGCACTAGGACAGCATATAGTAGGCAGGATCCATTCATTCATCCAGCAAACATGCTGGCCACACATGCAGGTGCTGGGAATGAACATGGCAGTGAATATAACATCCTTCTCTTAGACCTAATTTTATAGTTTATATTAAAAGTTATTAAGTGGTATAAAGCAAGTTATATAAACTCATCATGGATGGCTCCTACAAGGTGTGGTTTGAACAGAGGTCAGGAGATGGGGAGTCAGCTTTGTGGTTCTTAGGGAGAGTAAACCTCTTGCAAAAGAAACAGTTCAAATGACCCAAAGTGTAACTGAGGTAGCAAAAATCTGGTAGAAAAAAGGAAGGGGGAAATGGCTGGGCATGGTAGTTGGGGACATGATTTTATAGGGCTTTATACGAACTGATAAAGATTGTAGTATTTATTGATGGTATGACAAGAAATTTGGAACAGTATGAGCAAATAAGTGACATAATCCTACATTTTATTACTGGTTACTATTTGAAAAATAAACTAAAGGAGCAATTGTGCTAACAGGCGGAGCAACTGGAATGGCTTTGCATTAATATAAGTTAAAAAAAAGGGGGGAGCTTAGATTAGGAGAATACCAGTGGAGATAGTTAGATTTTGAATATATCATTAAGTAAATTGACCTCTGCCAGGTAGTTGAATGTGAGAAAACTCAAGGATATCTTCAAAGGTTTTGACTTTTTTTTTTTTTTGAGACAGCCTTAAGCTGTCACCCTGGATAGAGTGCCGTGGCATCACAGCTCACAGCAACCTCTAATTCCTGGGCTCAAGCGAGTCTCTTGCCTCTGCCTCCCAAGTCACTGGGACTACAGGCACCCGCCACAACGCCCAGCCATTTTTTGGTTGCAGCCATCATTCTTCAGTGGGCCCGGGCTGGATTCAAACCTGCCAGCTCAGGTGTACATGGCTGGCGCCTTAGCCCTTTGAGCCACAGGCGCTGAGCTGAAAGGTTTTGACTTTTAACAAAATGAGGAAACATAAGACTTGGGAGTCGTGTATGAAATTTTTTTTGTGGGTGTAGGTGTCAAACATCTCATGTTGAGCATGTTGAATTTGAGAAAACTAAGATCACCAAGTGAAGATATGTGTATCTGAATATGCATTTTGGGAATTCCGTGTGAAGATCAAGTATATTTCAGATATGGAAAGCATGGATGCATAAGCAGTACCTAAAGAAGTGGGGCCAGATGAGCTTGCTGAGAGAATAATGATGGAAAAAGAGTAAAGGTCAGCCAACTGAATCATGGGTGCTGTGTATTTAAAATAGAGAAAACAAGAGAAGACACAGGAGGCAACCTGTGAGTGAGAAAGCCAAAGAAGAAGAAGAAAAAACAGATGGGGGGGAGGGTCCGACACCCTCAAAGGAGGGTGGTGAAATGCGCCCCAAGTTACTGAAGGGCTGACTGAAGTGACCATTTGATTTGGTGAGAGTTCACTAGCATGGCTTCAGTGAGTAGTGAGGACAAAAGGGTGATTGAAGTGAATTGAGGGATTAAGGGGAGAAAGTGAAAATTTTTTTAGGGGGGGACAGGAAGTAGGATTTATTATTGGTAGGCTCAAATGACAGGCAGCACACCAAGTTCTCAGGAGTGCAGGGCCCACCACTTGTCCAGGGGGCCACGACTGGGGATGTATTTGACCCCACAGCCATCTGGGATGAGCCGCTTCTCAACCACCATGTGTTCAAATTCATTTGAGTTAAACTTGGTAAAACCCCATTTCTTGGAGATGTGAATCTTCTGGCGGCCAGGGAACTTGAACTTGGCCCTGCACAGACCTGGATCACCTGCTCCTTGTTCTGTAGTTTGGTGCCGATGGATGTGATGACTTGGCCAATAGATGAACCCTGGCCACAGTGCCTGGGGCTTTACAAAGGCGCCACGCATAGCTGTCTGGAGCCTAGTTGGGGACAGCACGTCTAACACACGAACACGTATCGGAGAGGAGTGTCTCCAAGGTCCCTCAGACTACCAGGGAGGCTGTTTGCAGCCAGTGCACACCAGGCCCCTTGAGGAAGGGAGCATGGTTGACTTAATTAGCTGCAGGAGAAAACAATCTTTCAAGAGTATTGCAGGGTATCAGCAAGAAGGTGGGACTGGAAGCCCTGATCCCTCATTCCCTACTGGAGAAACAAATGTATCCAAAATCCTCTTAAGTCCATAAACCAGGTAAAGGTTCCTGTACCCCAGGCAAGTCTGAAACCAACGGCTTGAAGCCAGGCAGGAAAATTCAGGGTTCTTCCCAGGCCCCCATCCCTCCACAGCACATGCAATTGGGAGATCTTCAACTACCGTCTTTTTCCTGTGGAGGGGAAACAGTAGAACACATATTAAACATTTTGACTTTTAGGAGCCTGCCTGAAGAACTAGTTTCTGTCTTGCCTGAATTCGAGAACTGACCGGAAAGGGGTGCTGGATTGTAGTCTCCAGACCGAAGACGGGGCGCTAAGGTCCGCAGTACCACAGATGGACACCAGGCGGAGCTCCGGCGCCGAGTTTGTACGAGCGTCAGCGCCTGCGCAGAACACCGTGGGGGGGGGAGGGGCGTGCCTGCGCAGTGCACAACTCCCGTTAGCGTAGACCAGGGATCCTCACACTTTTGAAACCGGGAGCCAGTTCACTGTCCCTCAGACCGTTGAGGGGCGGACTGTAGATTAAAAAAAAAAAAAAAATGAACAAATTCCTATGCACACTGCAGGTATCTTACTTTGAATTAAAAAACAACGGGGGTGGCGCCTGTGGCTCAAAGGAGTAGGGCACCAGCTCATATACCGGAGGTGGTGGGTTCAAACCCAGCCCCCGCCAAAAACTGCAAAAAAATTAAAAAACGGGAAAAAATACAAATACAATATTTAAAATTAAAAAAAGACCTCCTAACTTCGGGGGGGGGAGCCCCCCTTAACCACAAAAAAAGTCCCTTCTAACCAGAAAATAATTAAAAAAATAGACCTCCTAACTTCAAAAAAAAATAAATCCTAACTTGTTCTTACCCCATCCTCAGGCAGCAGCAGACTCTGCACAGGCGAGCACGTGACTCCTCACTCACGAGTCTCAGTCTCACCCCAGACTGGAGAGCGGAGCAGGGTCCACACATGCGCACTGCGCCCCGACGAAGGCTGCTAAGTAGGACAGGCACCCGTGGTAAAAACACCTGGGGGCTGGATAAATGTCCTCGGAGGGCGGCACGTGGCCTCTGGGCCATAGTTTGAGGACCCCTGGCATAGACATATTAAACATTTCCCAGGTTGACTAGAGAAAGTCTTTTTTTATTTTTATTTATTTTGTTTATTTATTTTTGAGACAGAGCCTCAAGCTGTCGCCCTGGATAGAGTGCTGTGGCATCACAGCTCACAGCAACCTCCAAGTCCTGGGCTCAAGCGAGTCTCCTGCCTCCACCTCCCAAGTAGCTGGGACCTGGCGCCCGCCACAACACCCGGCCACTTTTTGGTTGCAGCCGTCATTGTTGTTTGGCAGGTCCGGGCTGGATTCGAACCCGTCAGCTCAGGTGTACGTGGCTGGCACCTTAGCCACTTCACTTGAACCACAGGCACCGAGCCTATCTTTTTTGATTTTTTAACATCTAGATTTTTATATTGGGGTAATGTAGCTAAAAAGAAAGCAACCCCTCTCTGTATTGTGTGTTACATCCTTGTCGCATAGGGTTAAGGGACAATGAGGTTTTGAAAATGCAGGTGTCGTCGCTCATGTGTGTTGTGATGGGTAGGAAGGACCCTCACAGCCTCAGTCCTGCCTCAGGCTGTCCTCGAACCCTGGGCAGAGAAAACCACCTTTCCTTTTCTTGGGATTGCTGACAGCCACTTAGCAGTGGGAGCAGGCAAGGACTGCGACCGCCGGCAGATTGGCAGGTGGTGAGCTGCTCATCACGGCTGCCAGGCCCGCATGCGCATGTGGTTCTGGATGGGTGTACGGGGGTAGCAGCTGCAAGCTGCACCGGGCGGAGAGTCTCTAATGTAGAAGAGTGGCATGCAGTCTGGGGGCAGGTGACTGTTTTTTTTTTTTTTATTTTTGCAGTTTTTGGCCGGGACTGGGTTTGAACCCGCTACCGCTGGCATATGGGGCCAGCGCCCTACTCCTTTGAGCCACAGGCGCAGCCCCCGAGGTGGCTGAAATACCAACAAAAAGTAAAACATAAAAAGAAACAGAGGAGTGTTTAAACCCAGGAGTTTTAGGAAAAAGAAAAAAGAAACAGAAACGTGCCATCCGTAAAAACACCCCCAAGAAACCTACTCAAAATTAATGGAGATCTGGGCGGCGCCTGTGGCTCAGTGAGTAGGGCACGGACCGCATATCCCAAGGGTGGTGGGTTCGAACACGACCTGGCCAAACTGCAACAAAAAAATAGCCGGGCGTTGTGGCAGGCGCCTGTGGTCCCAGCCACTAGGGAGGCTGAGGCAGGAGAATCGCCTAAGCCCAGGAGTTGGAGGTTGCTGTGATCTGTGACCCCACAGCACTCTACCAAGGGTGATAAAGGGAGACTGTCTCTACAATAAATTAATTAATTAATTTAATTAAATAACAAATTCCTGGACTTTGCCAGAGGCTTCAACGATGATATCTTTGGATGATAAAGGGAGACTCTGTCTCTACAAAAAAATAAATGAATAAAATAAAAAGTTCCCGGGCTCAGCGCCTGTGGCTCAACAGGCTAAGGCGCCAGCCACATACACCTGAGCTGGCGGGTTTGAATCCAGCCCTGGCCCGCCAAACAACAATGATGGCTGCAACCAAAAAATGGCTGGGCGTTGTGGC
>CAUYON010040470.1:0-21408 GCA_963573935.1 Arctocebus calabarensis
TTGGTGGAGAACAGTTGTGATCCAGTTTCCTACAATGAGCAGATGCTCCAGAGGTTTGCGCCTGCCTGGGTCACAGTGAGGTCTGTGGCTCCACAACCAGTCCGCTACTCCCTGTCACTGTTTGGCAGGGGGAGGTGAGGCCTGACAACCTGGAGACTTGATAGGGGCTGGTGCGATTCACTCAGTTCCAGCCCTGTCCCTGATTGATGTTGCTGCTGGGACAGAACAAGATCGCAGAATTTATTTCTGTCAAGGCTATCTTCCCTGATCAGACTGGGGCTGCAAATGGGTTTTACTCAGTCTGTGAGTTCCAGCCCTTTGTCTCAGCTTTCATCCCCTGAGGGCCAGGTTAAGCAAAGCAGCCCCTCCCTGCGCTCTGTCCCAGCCAAATCCTTCATGTGCCTTGGTTGCCGTCCATTCTGCCGGCACTGGAGAAGCCGCCCGCCTCCCCTGGCCACCCAGAAGACCAGGAGTGTCTCCTCAAAACATCCCCAGGGGTGCAGCTCTCCAGCTATTGTTCCTGGAGCTGGTCTCGTCTAGTGCCTCAGGAGACCTTCCCACCAGCCAGGTCTCTCGGCTCAGTCCCCTTTCACCACTCTGAACTGGAAAACCAGCACAGTTTAACAACAGTCTGCGCCCATCCACACCCCTCAAGAAAGTCTCCAAGAATCTGGATTCTGTGGGGAATAGGCCCCCAGACCTCGGGGTGAGAGTGGAGGGGATTACCAGGAACTCCAACTTGCAGGTAGAGAGTATATACAGTTTTATGCCTGGCTGGAGAGTGCCACGGCACCCTAGTAGGGGAAGGAGGTCCAGTTTTTAGAGGGTTTCTCCCGTGGGGTAGAGTGGGAGGACATCTGAACTCTGCTCGCTTGTTTGTATGGAGGTATGGAGTATACTGTGAACCTCTCTCATGGGGGAGGGAACTACCGTCGGCTTGGTGATGTGCTCTGTACCTTTTTGTTTGTGTCCTCGGGGTCTCAGGTTGCCCCAGCAGGGTTGATGTGTGCTCTTCGACCTTTTCTTTTGGCTCAGATCCAAACCATCGGCTTTCTTGCTGAGTTTCTGTCCTTTAACTCTCCTTCTGGACAGGAATCTCTGCGAAAGCTGGCTACAAATCGCCATCTTGGCTCCTCCCCCCAGTTTTACACTTTTAAGTCTACCCTAAAATAACATTTATTTTTTTCAAAGTCCCCAACTATAAATCAGCCATAATGGAAACTTCTTTTGTTGTAAAGATACATGCTCTAATATTTGTGTCCAAAGTGTTTACCTCGCTTCTTCACAGCTGACTCAGTGGATTGTAACCTTTAATGTAACCTGTATGGCATGTGGTCACCAACTGTATGTGAAGTCTTTATAATTTTTACATGATTGATAGCATAGTGCTCTTTATTGGTCAAGAGAACCATGTCTATTTCCTTCTTGCCTTTGTAAATGTTAAATTACTTAATGCATTTACTTTGATATTTGGGACTTCAGATGTAGAAATGTGAAAGAAAAGCACCCAGGCTTTACAAGTCTGTCTTGTTAAGCCTGGGTACTTAACAATACTTAAGCTTAGTATTTTCACTATACTGTACTATCTCCAACAGTTTTAAAATCAAAGCTCCCTTTTGTATAAAGTGACCCAGCTAGTGGGGAGAGATAAAGAATAAATTAACTAATCAATCAATCAAATTCTATAGCTTTAGGAGAAAAAAAAAGATTTTTTATTTCATTGTTTTTAATAGACACACAATAGTTGTATATGTTAATATTTGTGGGGTATCATGTGGTATTTTGATACAGGTTTTCAGTGTGTAATGATCAGTCAGGGTACTATCCATCACCTCAAACATGTATCATTTCATTGTGTTGGGTACATTCAAAATCTACTCTTCTAGCTATTTGAAAATACAGTCACCCTATAGAGCTACATAATACTAAAAGTTATTTCTTTTTTTTTTTTTTTTTTTTCAGTTTCTGGCCAGGGCTGGGTTTGAACCTACTACCTCTGGCATATGGGGCCAGTGCCCTACTCCTTTGAGCCACAGGCACTGCCCCCTAAAAGTTATTTCTTATATCTGGCTATACTTTGTTAACCAACCTTTGGAAAAGCTCCTTTATTAAACAGTTTTTCCAACTGTTACTCGTGCTTGTCTTTTAGACCTTCATTTGACCCTTCATCCGATCATATATCAACTAACATTATCCTCTGTGTTAAACGCATACAACTGTCTGTATTTCAAAGTTTGTCCCCAAATTTTCAGTGACATTTCTAACATGATGTATATGAGGGTTTCTTAACTGTTGTGTTTTGTCAGTTGTAGGTATACCTTCTAAATACAACTCAAGACCTTCTCTAGAAAACTTAGGCTAGTTTTAGCAACCCATTCTTCAGTTAGTTCATCTAACATTTAATCTCCAATCTGTGTCAGACATACTTATATCTCAGAACTCCAGAGATGAATAAAATGAATGAAAAACTATTGTCTTAGGAAGTTATAATCTACTTTCCAGCCCTACTCTCTTAGACTACTTCCTCTCTTCTTAGTGTACCTTATTCACCATTTTCAGTTTTTTCTCTTGTTAATGATTTATCTTACTAATCTTAAACTCCCAGGGATCATGTCCAAATGTTAGCCAAAAAACGTGGACAGTGTCATGCTGTGAGTCAAAACCATGGACCTTGGATAAGTTGCTCCAGTTTTCTCATTTAAAAATGCAATAATACCTACTATATAAAGAAGTTGTTAGAAGTAAATGAGATGATAATTTTAGTATACAAAGGAGTGGTTGCTCTGTCCTGTCACTTGTTCAAAAACCCTGCAGTGACACCTCTATTACCTTTCAAATTAAATGTAAGAGTCTCAGCCCACTTTTTGGATGCCCTGAGGTAGGATCCCCCAGGCTACTCTGTCAGTCTTCTCTTATTACTCTCCTACGTACTCTCTCAGTCAAACCAAAAGTCCTACTCCCTGAAAGTACCCTTCCTCCTTTTACCATGAGCGCAAACCAGTAATTACTGCTATTTTTTGAGTGTGCATTGTATTTTAAGGTGTTTGCTGTTTCATATATTGTTGCTTTATACCTCCTTTTAATGTAGTGGTTAAGAATACATCTCCCAAGTCCAGCTCCTTGTTTATTTTCATACTTTGGCTGCACAGTCTTCTAGCTGTGTAACGTTAGATAAGTTAATCTGTCTAAACCTCAGCATCCTCACCTATAAACGGAGACAATAATAGTAACTATTATAGTGCTGCTGTGAAGATTAAAAATAATAATCCATCTAAAGCACCTAATACAGTAACTAACACATAGTAAATAAATATCAACTGTTTTTATTACTGTTGAACAACTTGTTATTTTCTTCTCATACACCTCTGGCAAAGTATTTTACAAATGGTGAGAAAAGTGAAGTGACTCTTTCATAGCAAGTAATTGGAAAGAGACTTGAAACCAGAGATATCTGGTTCCAAAATCCTTTCCTTCCACACTGTTTGCCTTATGCTAATCTCACTACATTAAAAATATCCTCCCTTGCGTCTAACTGGAATAATCTTTCGAAGCCTGTCTCAGCTGCTGCCTCCTTCACCTAGCTCTCTTTGATCACTATCTGACCATGAGCTCTCCCTCCAAACTCTCAATGTGTCACTTATTCTTTTACAGTATTTTGCTACAATGACTTTCCTACTAAGCCATGAGGTCCTTGACACCAAGGTTGGGGTTGGACCTCTTACTTCCTCTGAAGGAGAATACTTTGTGGTGGGTGGATACTGTTTTAACTGACTAAAATTGTTACAGTCACAAATGTAAAATTCTGCTCTATTCAATCCAAGAATCATTTACTTACTAATGTGTCTCTAGGCCTGACCCTGCAATAGACACTGGGTTTAAAGTGACAAGTACCCTTAGAGAATTTCCCTACCCTTAAAGAATTTCCAGTTTGGTAAAAGTGCTTTGAATCAGAAGGGAATTCTTTTTAATAGAGACATCATAATCAAATACTTAAGTAATACATTTGAATTCTTATTTATTGTTTGTACAGATACAGTTGTCTCCTCCAGCTGCTGTACCAGTTTAGACTACATTGTCACCTACCTCTTCAAGCACATAGCAAAAGAGGGCAAGAAGCCACTTCGATGCAGAGAAGCTACCCAGACTGGTCAGAGACTATTACATTTTATGCAGCAAAACCCAGATGTCTTGCAGCAGGTAAACTGGTAATTGGTCACTTAACTTTTAAGAAACAAAGTTTTCAAAAAACCAACCTGCCTCTGAATATCTCTTAGAGCAATTGATCTAAGTTTTTTGTTTTTGTTTTATTTCTCTCAGTAGAGCGCTGTGGCATCACAGCTTACAGCAACCTCAAACTCTTGGGCTCAAGTGATTCTCTTGCCTCAACCTCCCAAGTAGCTGGGACTACAGGCACCTGCCACAACACCCGACTATTTTTTTTTTTTTTGGTTGTAGTTGTCATTGTTGTTTGGCAGTCCAGGGCTGGGTTTGAATCCACCAGCTCTGGTTTATGTGGCTGGCGCCCTATCTCTGAGCTGCAGGTGCCAATCCTGGTCAAAGATTTTTTTTTTTACCAGTATATCATCTAGAAGTATTTTCCTTAAAAGTGGACTAGAATATTTTCCAGCTCCATCTATGTAAACATAAAAGAGTCTTAGGAATGGAAAAAAAAAAAAACATCCAATGTACTCAGTACTACTGTGAAACCAATTTGTAATTACTCACACTTGCATATGAAAAATGAAACAACTATAGCCTAGGATGAAGGAGGGAAGGGGAGGGAGAAAGAAAGGGAAGAGGATAGATTGATAGAGGGAGGATTAGTAGGGGGACCACACCTATGGAGCATATTGCAAGTACAAGTTGGATCTATTAGGTGTAGAACACAAATGTCTTAACACTGTAATTGGGTAAATGAGGTGAAGGCTATGTTGGCTAGTAGGATGTAAGCACTCCAATTTGTACACATAATCAACACATTGAATCACATAATGGCATAAGTGTATTCATGATCTATGTACAAATGACTTAATAAAAAAATGTAAAAAACAAAAAAGTGGACTTAGACACTGGCCTAAGGATTACTCACCCTCAAGAAATCCCTTTACCATTTATCTCACTTCAGTGAAGCTAGCATTCAAAAAGGATACTGCTTTTCCAAACACCTGAGAAAAATAGGACAAAACTGGAACTAGAAACTGACAACATTTTATTTCTTTCCTGGAGCTGCTGATAATGTCATATTAAGTTTGCCATGTGCATACTCTTGTATATCGGGAAACTACTATCATTTACTGAGCTCCTAGTCTGTGCCTGGCAACTTGCTAGGAATTTTACATTCATTATATTAGACTTTGTATTTTTCTCATTTTAAGAAGAGAGATAGAGTAGGTATATTTCCAAGAACATTTAACTAATAAGTAATAAAGCCACTATTTCTTTATTTTCAAGCGTGTTTACTAACTGCCTCCTAAGGGTCAGGTGCAAGTTTATTATTTTTTTAAAAACTCAGTTGTGCAGTCTGGGCCTGGTGGCTCATACCTGTAATCCCAGCTCTTGGGAGGCCAAGGCAGGTGGATTGCCTGAGCTCACGAGTTCAAGACCAACCTGAGCAAGAGCGAGACCCTATCTCTAAAAAATAGCCAGGTGCTGTGCCAGGCACCTATAGTCCAAGCTACATGGGATGCTGAGGCAAGAGAATCACTTGAACCCAAGAGTTTGAGGTTGTTATGATCTAAGATACCATGGCACTCTACCAAGGGTGACCAGTGAGACTTTGTCTCCAAAAAAAAAACCTCACTTGTGCAAATCACAGTAACAGCATGTATGAAAAATAAATATACATGCCAGAAATATTTCAGAAAGAATAATACCATTTTTAATGGCCATACCAACATTGTGATATTTTTCAATTCCACTAAGTTTGGAAAATATCTTCATACTGTTTTCAGTTTCTTTTGCTAAATTATATCTGTAATAGTCTACAATTATAAATGTAAACACTTCAGTGGTGTCTTACTGTGGTGATCGTTAGAGAGCAAATAAGTCATTTGCAATCATCATAAAATGTCACACTTATAAATAAATGATGAAAATAGAATGATACAGTATAGAAAAGATTTCCTTCCTGGCTGTCATTTTTTGCTACTACTTAAATGAAATTATGTAAATTTTATTTGTGGTGAGGTTTCAGTTACCTAATTATTTTTCAGGAAGGGATAGATACAATTCAGATTTTATATAACTATAACAGGTTGGTCTTGAACTTGTGAGCTCAGGCAGAAGGCTGTAAGCATATAACTATTTATGACCCTAAAACTGTTACATGTCAGTGATGTAGTATAGGGAAGAGAAAGTACCTCAAGTTTAGCGAGGATTTATTACATTCAAGATGAAAGAACCATTAAGACTTGTAATTTCTGTCCTTTAAAAAATGCCCTTACATTCATAAAGTTGTGCACAAAAATAGAAAAAAAAACTTAAAAAATAAATGTTATGTGAGACAAAGCAAGTAATTTGATTAATAGAGTGATGACAAGAGAGTGACACATGAGGGAGGATAAGAGAAGTCTTCTCATTTAGATCGCACAACAACCCTAAAATGTGGGTATCATCATCCTCATTTTACAGGTGAATAAACTGAGGTGTACAAAGGTCAACTGGAAAGTGATAGAGTTGAAATTTGAAAAAAAGGTCTCTTTATCTCAAAAGCCTATGTCCTTACTAAGCACACTAATGATATTCAAGGTGAGGATAATATCTCAGATTCACCTTAAATGCCTTTTCAAAGTATCTCTTTTATTAAGATATGAGTGTACCTCACCCACCCAAATGCAGTAGCTATGGGTATTGTTGGAAGTATGTCTTAGCCTTCCTATGTTTTGAATGGAGAAGGCCAACAACCAGTTACTTAAAGCACTGAAGAAAATAAATATTCATAGATTGGCCAGGAGTCACTTCTGCCATAATCACAGTTATCGTCCCATAAACTTTTGGCAGAAACTTTTAGGTTGGTAAGAAATTTTATCAAAACTTAATAGGCTGCAGTCCTAGACAAAATACCATCAGACTGTGCAGAACAAGTAATGTGGATGTGCAGGAGACAAGTTTATCTTTACTCAGAATTACCATGGATTTGTTGGTTGAAGTAATTTCTGTGTGTTAATACTTGGTAATCCTTCACTTTATAGCATATGACTAAGTAGTGATACATCTTTATTAACAGTGGAATACATTCTATTTATTTGCGATGTAAGCTTTCAGATAGCATTTTAAATATTAATAACTGGTCTCTGGTAGTCAGCATAAATATGATTTGCATTAGCACTCGGTTATATCATCTTGAGTGCCTCTGATGTCAACTATTGGGTATAGTAATATCTGACATCATCTCCTTAGGTCACTGACAACTTTGACCTCTATTCTTATGCACAGTTTCTGTTGTCTCAAAAGCTCTTTTGAATTGATTTGAAATTTTGACTCTTCCCTTTATGAGGCAGTAAAATTGATAATTATTCAGATGGGAACAGACCGCTGAGTGAAAAATCAATTCCACCCGCTCTCTGCTGCGTATAAAATTACTTCTGAGTCGACTGGACTGAACGGATGGCCAGAGTAAAAGCAGCAGGCAGGAGTAGTGGGAAGAATTAGCTGGACAGGGCTAATAGCCTGAAGGGATGGACTTGGAAAAGAGGGAGTGGGCCAGTTGGGGGTTATTATGAGCAAGGAAGGGTCCCATTGATCATCTGTTTACATCAGCTTTCCAAGACCTTATAAATCAGCCCTGAAGAGCAGCAGAACCCAAGATTCAGCCTATTACCAGTGGGACTTTGTATTAGATTATTTTCATTTTCACACTCAGATGAAAAGTGAGTCATTGATTATTCATTGGTTGCCCATTAAATGCTGTTTTTTATAGATGATTTGCCTATCACAGAAGGTAATGAACAAGGTTGCTGCTTCATAACTTGAGGTTTCAGTTTTCAAGGCATCTGTGTAGGTTAAGTAATGCCTAACCCTATTAAAAGGAATGGGTTACAAATTGCTTAACAGTGCTGAAAAACTAGACCCTAATGAGTAATTGTGCTTGGAGTTTAGAGAGGGTTTGTCAGCTCTTTAAACTAAACTGATGCAATGATCCTGCAATTATTTGCTAGTTTTTTCCTCCCAATGTGGACCTATTTTGTTGGGCTCATAATTGCATAAAGGATGTCAATTCCAGATTGCAAAAGTTATTTCTTCAGGCTTTCATAATAAAGGAAGCTGACCCCTACATAAAGGATTTTCCAGCATCTTTATAGGCCTTTCCATTTGCGTACATTAGCCAGTGAAAGACATTCTAGTGATTCTCACCTGGAAATGTGTCTATTATAACCCACTGTGTGGCCTTAGATCTTCAATGTTTTTGTTTGTATTTTGTGTTTGGTTTTGTTTTTGTTTTTTGGTTTGGGGGGTTTTGTTTGTTTGTTTGTTTTTTGAGACAGAGCCTCAAGCTGTCACCCTGGGTAGAGTGCCGTGGCGTTATAGCTCACAGCAACCACTTGGGCTTAAGCGATTCTCTTGCCTCAGCCTCCCAAGTGTCTGGGACTACAGGCGCCCGCCACAACGCCCAGCTATTTTTTGGTTGTAGTTGTAGTTGTTGTTTCGTAGGCCTGCGCTGGATTCCAACCTGCTGGCTCTGGTGTATATGGCTGGCACCTTAGCCGCTTGAGCTATAGGCACCGAGCCAGAGCTTCAGTGTTTTTTAAAATATTCTCAAAATGAGCCATCTTCCATACTTTGCAAACAGATTTAACTTTGAAGCATTAAAATTTAGTTCCTATGAAGATTCATTGTAATTAAGTGAATCTGTTTTAGGTAAAAATTATTATCTCACCAGCATTGCTTTGTCTTAACAATTGAGAAAAACCAAGTTTACATAAATTAAGGTGAAAAATTCCTCAGGTATGTTTATGTCATTAGAAAAATAAATTAAAAGTTTAAGGGAAGACTACAGCCAACAGTGATCAGATAACTCATCACTACTGATTAGTAGCAGGCACTGATCTGCTATAGTAATTTGGAAGACAACATTTTAATATGAAATTTTTTTCAATTTCAATTTTTTTTTCCAGTAGTCATGTTAAGTATTTGCATCTATAACCCACAGATCAGTGTTCATTTAGTTCTATGACAGAGTAAATGATTTGCCCAATTTAGATAGAAGGAGGAGCATGTTTTATAGAATTGGAGGGGCATTTGCTCCTTCAATTAGAAATTCAGTTAAAACTAATTACTCTAGAAAGAGTAGCACCTTCCCCAAAAGTATCAGAAAAAGTATGTCATTGTTAGTATTACCAATTACATATGCAATTAATTTATTAACAAGGTATTTTTTTTATCAATTATAGTCTTAAAAATCTAAATCTAGCATGGAGAAATTGGAGCAATTAAATTTGAATTTATCTTACCTTCATCTGCTTATCTGTTTGGCTCAAGTCAGCTGTACTAAAATCCCAAAGAAGTTCTAATTACGATTTTCTTTCTCTTTTTTATTGTTTGTTTATTTACTTATTTACTTGCTAACATGGCATTCAACTGCAAATTGTGAAGAGCTGTCAGGAGCTATAAAAATCATACTTCAGTTGGGATGTAAGCTAAAAGAACATTCACCCTTTTCCTCAATCAGTCGGTCAATCAATGAAAATTGCTTTTGTATAGTGCTCTTCATGACATGCATCCTAAAGTGAATTACAGCAAAAGGGAAATCATCTGCTCTTTTTTCATTTCTGTGTTTAGACTGAAACAATATTGCTCAACATTTTGACATACTGTACAAGACATCTTTCATACTTAAGATTCCCTTCCATAATACTAAGTAGGAGAAAGTGCCGTTGAATATTTAACTGATGTTGAGACTTCGGCCTGCAGACCCTTAGTAAAACTGTCATAGCAGGAGACACTTAAGCAGATGAAATATAAAATGTTTATCCTCTTAAACATTTCTTCTGCTCTTAAAAAAATAATTAGCCAGATTTTCTAATGTTAATAAAGACATTTCTGGTAACCCTTAAGTAGAAAATGTGCTCCACATATAAGCCATGAGCTTACTCTGGTTGATTTGCAACTTTGTTCTCAAAAATATAGCAGTAGATTGATATCAAAAACAAGCTAAAAGAACATTCACAACTGGATCAGGACATAACATGGATTTAAAGGTTTAAAGGAAGCAAGAGACACATCATTAGACACTGAAATTAGAAAATGGGAATTGAAATTTCTTGACAGAGTTGTTTTTTGCACATGCTACTGCAATCTTCGTCTTCTTAATAGCAATCCATGCATATACTATGTATTTATTTCTAGGGAAAAAATAATACTAGGCAAATGTAAATGTTTGCTGTGTGCAGACACTAGGTCTTTATATATGCATTATCTGATTTAATTATAACACTATCTCTGTGAAAGTATAGTATTATAGGCCAGGTGTAGTGGTTCACACCTGTAATCCTAGCACTCTGGGAGGCCAAGGCAGGTGGATTGCTTGAACTCACAAGTTCAAGACCACCCTGAGCAAAAAGCGAGACCCTGTCTATACTAAAAATAGAAAAACTGAAGCAAGAGGATCACTTGAGCCCAAGAGTTGGAGGTTGCTGTGAGTTATGACACTATAGCATTCTACCCAGGGTGACAGCTTGAGACTCGGTCTCCAAAAAAGAAAAAGAAAGTATAGTATTATCACTGCCATTTTACAGATATGGAAACTAAGGTAGATTAAGATTAAGTAATATTCCCACGGTCATAAAGTCAGTAAGCAGAAGAACTTAAAATTTTAACCTAAATCTTTTTAATTCCAGATTGCTTAAGCACAAAGCTGTTCTTTATTGTTTGATGGCTTCTAATCTCATGTATATGTTTTGAGCGCTTACAGTGAGACAAGTTGAGCTTATAGTAAGTCCCACTGGGGCCACCCTCAAAGTAGAATGATTTAGAACAGTTATCCTATACCCCAACTTTATACTGCAACCGGGACAAAACAGATGGACAGTAACCCAAAGAGACAATGGGCAAAGGAGAGGGAGATTGCTTTACCAGCTGGTGCAGAGAAAGCCCTGTGGCTCCCACCATCACCAAGGCAGAGCTAACCACTAACCAAGCTTGTAGTCTCTTATTCTACACCCGTACCGATCCATTCATTAATTTTACAGCCAGACATTGAGGATATAAAATTTGGTAGGCTGTGTATCCCTGAGAAGGTCAGAGTCTAACAGTATAACTGTTTCGTGATGTTTGTAACTTTTCTTTAATGCCTTTGAGGTAGCTCTTAAGGTTTACTTTAACCTATTTATCTGGAATAGAATCAATTTGGCAGCTGTGAAATGAAGGTAAGGAGGCAACATGTGCTTTGTACCTGACTACTTTACGAGCACATCTCTATATTCATAGTCCTGACTCTAACTACTGACTCATCAGTATAGAATGCCATTTTTACCTTTTTCAGGTTACATATTGCTTCTGTTTTCTAAATGACTCTGCTATTGAGATCAGTAGTCACTCTTAAGGTGTGATTCTGACACCTGGTTAATTTGAACCTCCCTCTACCTCTCCTATCCATACCAGGTATCACATACTAAGATGGCCTACAGGGCCAAGCAGCAAACTTGAATGAGATAGACTAGAAAGAAACCTAAGTTAGTTGAATACACATCTCTGTCTAAAGAGGGCAACCTCAACACAGTGTATGTGTGTGGTGCATGCGTACACGCTCATGCATAAGTATTGCCAAGTATATTGAAATTTCTGCCCTGAAGGGAAACCAGAAATTCAGATTTTTAAATGTTGGCTACTAATTGAAAATTAAAAACAAAGCAAAACATACAAACACTGGCCGGCCAACATTGTATGCCTGCTACCAGTTTTCCACTTGTATATTATACAAACTTAAAGAATTTCAAAACTAAGGTTTCCCAATGTGTGATCCCTTATATTTCCCACAGCCATCCCATGTAGCAATGCTACAGTGTTATTTTTATTCCCATCTGAATTTTTGATAATTTTTAAAGCATACCTTTTTGGCTAGTTTAAAAAGGAAGTAGTTAATTTGGTTTTAGTTACTTTAATTTATTTTTGCTTTCACTTTTACTATACTAAGTCTTTACCCAGACTTAAAGGGGGAAATCTTACCTCTTAAGGGTAGTGTTTTTGCATAATGAAGGGATGCAGTAAACAAGCAATGAAACTCAGTTGACACTTTTCAAACTTTTTTTACTTTCCAAAATAGCCAGGTTTGTTTGAGGAAAAAAATAAAGTTCTGTTTGATGAAATGTGTGTTTGTTTATACTTAGTCTAATCATAAAGATTAGAAATGTGTGTTTGTTTATACTCAGTCTAATCATAAAGATCAAATCAGAATATCTAAGAGGACCAAAGCTGGATAAAAATATCTAGGTAACAAATAGGCAATAAAGTTCAAAAGGGAGTAAATCTCTTAAGAATGAATAATTAGCCAAGCATAGTGGCTCATGCCTGTAGTCCTAGCACTTTGGAAGGCAGAGGTGGGAAGATTGCCTGAACCCAGGAGTTCAAGACCAGTGTCTCCAACCCATCACTATCAAAAATTTAAAAATTATCAGAGCATGATGGCACACTTTCAAAGTCCTAACTACTCAGGAGGCTGAGACAGAAGGATCTCTTGAGCCCAAGAGTTTGAGGTTATAAGCTATAAGGACACCACTGCACTCTATACTGGGCAACAGAGTAAGACCCTGTCTCAAAAAAAAGAAAAAAAGAAAACTTTGTGACCACTACCCCTAAAGACTGGTTTAGAAAGTTAATGTTGGCTCATGCCTGTGGCTCAAGTGGCTAAGGCGCCAGCCACATACACCTGAAATGGCCGGTTCGAATCCAGCGCAGGCCGGCCAAACAACAAGAACTCCAACCAAAAAATATCCAGGCGTTGTGGTGGGCACCTGTAGTCCTAGCTACTTGGGAGGCAGAGGCAGGAGACTCGCTTGAGCCCAGGAGTGGGAGGTTGCTGTGAACTGTGATCCCACAGCACTTTACCCAGGGATACAGCTTGAAGCTCTGCCTCAAAAAAAAAAAAAGTTAATGTTCATAATTTTTTAAATACATGTTTTTTATTAAGATGACATTTTGTCTGTGATGTTATGAAGTGATGTATCTTTAAAGGGATGATTCTAGACCAAATCTTTTATTAACCACCTATATGGTGTTTCGATTTACTTTTTATTATAGAAATACATGTCGAGTGACTATTTCAATTATAACAAAAAATAATATTTTAAGACAGAGAAACCAATTAAAATATAAATCCATTCTTGATTTATAAATTTTCAAATTAATGTTGTATATTTATAGTTTCTTCCCCCTCAAAGGTGACCTATATCTTGATACTTGTCCTGACACCTCACAGTGGTCAATGAATATCTGCAAAGAAAATCCCCCTAAAAAATAATTTTCAGAAATACAATCTTCCAGCAATGAATTTTTTTAGAGATGGGGTTGCCCAGGCTGGGCTTGAACTTCTGGGCTCAGTCACCTGCTATCTCAGCCTCCCAAATAGCTGGGACTACAGGCATATGACTGCACACTGCCTTACAGGCAGTGATTGTAGGTCTTAAATCTAGCGTGGTCATAGACTACTACATAATAAATGGTAATGCTAAGATAAAATGATATACTATAGAATAGTCCTGCTGAAATTCTACAAGAAAATTTCATTCTAAACATGGCTTAAAAAAGAAAAAAAGTACTTTAAATATTCCAAATGTGTAGCAGACAGAGGTTTCCCCTAACCCCACTAGGACATATGTTTTTCTACCTCTAAGCACAGTTTAAGGATATAGCCCATTGATAGCATAACCTGCCTTATTAATTGAAAGGAATGGAATCCACCAGATGTAGCCCAAACCAGCAGAGAGTTAGGTGACTAAGCAACAGCAAAGACACCATATTGAGTGAGCCAGAATCCAGTCTCCAAGTCATTTATTTCAGCCAGTGACAATACATTTAAACTCCTGTGCCTCAGCAGTGATTGATGGTTTAATATCATATATAATTTTTTTAATGAAGGAAAACCATTTAAATATGTTACCATTTGCACTGGTATTCTCCTATGTACATAACTGCATTTAATCATTATGGGGATTGTTTTTATACTTGTGTAATTTGTATCCAAGAGATAACTGTCAAAGCCATCTCATGCTGTTGCTGGAAATGGTACAGTGTGCTTCATACTTCAATAGATTCATTCTTCCCTGCACATAATTAAGAGTGGTGAGCTTTCTCTACCACCACATAGGAATTCCATGTTTACATTTCTAAAAAAGAAAAATTAGCCCCACAATGTGCTTTTTCAGGTTCCCATTTTCTGGGAGTATGATATTTAAGTACTTTAGTTTTGTACCAGTGTATGATTTGAAGAGTTTGATTTTAAGACTTTTAATATTAAAATACATAATAAAATTTTATTATCTAATTACAAGAGGGTTTAGCCTCTTATTAAAGTTGCTAAATCAGGTCTGGATTAGCATTATAATGGCACAGTTTGACACAGAATACTCAAAAGTCAAGTTCAAGGAAAGGAAGGGCTTTTTTGTTTTGGGGGGTCTCCTACCCTCAGTCCTCATACAAAATAACAAGGATAAAATGCGTGTATGGAAACAAACAAGGAGCAATTTGGGATGCTGAAGAAGGAATGAAAGTGTCAGTCTAGGATGGTACCCTTAGGCAAGGCAGCTGGTATATGTAGCCTTTTGTTTATCTGCTACTGGTTTATGTAGCCTTTAGGCCGGCACCAGAAACAATCACTCCTACAGGGTCAGCTGCTGGTCAAAAGCAAAGTAAGAAAAGATTTTGCTTCCAAACACAGCAACCATAATTTCTGTACAGCTGGCACCTGCTACTGGTGCACAGCACGAAGGTGAAAGGTCAAAGAGGCAGTTGTTCAAAACTCAAGAATGGCTTAAAGGGACTTGTAGATTAATCTGCTTTATTAACTTCCGTATATTAGATAACTATTGCTGTGAATGACAGTACATCTTTTTGAATAAGTCGCATCTCTTTCTCTTTTAAATTAGCTTTTGAGTAATGAATATTAAATAGAAAGCATTTCAGGGGTAATTAAATGAAAACAGAATGATGTCATTTTGCAATTATATTTGTATGTTTATAGAATAGAGGAATTATGTTTTCCAAGGAGCTAAAAGGAAAAAAAGCCAGCTCTTCATAAAGAAGAATTTGGAATAAATAACCCACATGTCCACCATCCTCCATGTTTAAACTAAAAATTATGATATAGTGTGTGACTTAGCATGAAGTCAATGGGTGCCAGTGGGTTGGTTTGGCTTTCCCAGCAGCTCCAAATTGCTTTTCTTATGAATTAAAGTAGCAGTAATCTGTCATCATTCTTTTGTCTACAGTTTAGCACAGTTTTGCTATTAGTCTGCAACCAATGTTCTCAGAACAGGAAAGGTGTTATAAAAAATGAACAACAGCTATACCTTTTCCTTTACACTCACGTAAAGCAGATAAAGAATATTTCATAAGGGGGGAAAAAAGCACAGCTTTCCATGGGTTTAGCCCAGTAATAATTAGGCTTGCTCTCACCTAGTATAGCAAATGGCAATCAAGATGGTTTTTAGCCTCTTCATTAATAGTGATTGGCATAATGGGCTATCATTGTAAAAGTTAAGAATAAAAAGAATTCACTACATGTATTCCTTTTTAAGACCTCCACCAGGAAAATTTATAACCTGTAAATTAAATGTTGACACCAACTCCGGGAAAGTTTTTAACAATCTGCGTGCAAAAGGAATAGTTTTATCTATTGATTCTCAGTGCTTTTTCCTTTTTAGTTTGTCTTTTCTTTTCTTAATAATTCTCAGAAAAAGAAAGCATTGCAGGCTGGTTCAATGACTCACACTGTAATCCTAGCACTTTGGGAGGCCAAGACAGAGGAGTGCTTGAGGCCAGAGTTCAAGACTAGCCAAAGCAGGCTCGGTGCCTGTAGGTCAGTGACTAGGGCACCAGCCACGTACACCAGAGCTGGCAGATTCGAATCCAGCCCGGGCCGGGCATTGCAATGGGCACCTGTGGTCCCAGCTACTTGGGAAGCTGAGGCAAGAGAATCAATTAAGCCCAAGAGTTTGAGGTTGCTATGAGTTGTGATGCTGCGGCATTCTACCTAGAGTGACATTAAATAAAAAAAAAAAAACTAGCCTAAGCAACATATCAAGACCTCATCTCTACAAAAATGGAAAAAGAATAGGAAAATTAGCTGGACGTGGTGACTCAATGCCCGTCATCCTTGCTACTTGCAAGGCTGAGGCAGGAGGATCCTACTTAAGGTTGCAGTGAGCTCTATGCCATTACTATTCCCAATCCTGGTCAACAGAGTAAGACCCTGTCTGAAAAAAAATCTAAACAAAAAAGAAATTTAAAAAGCATTGCAGAGGGCTCGGCGCCTGTGGCTCAACGGGCTAAGGCGCCAGCCACATACACCTGAGCTGGCAAGTTCGAATCCAGCCCAGGCCCGCCAAACAACAATGACGGGTGCAACCAAAAAAAAATGGTCGGGCATTGTGTCGGGTGCCAATAGTCCCAGCTACTTGGGATGCCGAGGCAAGAGACTCGCTTGAGCCCAGGAATTGGAGGTTGCTATGAGCTGTGACACCACAGCACTCCATCCAGGGTGACAGCTTGAGGCTCTGTCTCAACAACAAAAAAAAGCATTGCAGCGGACATCTATGTCTTTTATGCCGATATAACCAGTTAGCAACAATTATCTGTAGTTCACAAACAGAAATTATTTGGGATTTCATATGCTCCCCCAAGTTTTGATGCAAATGGAGTCTTTCTCCTTTAGCAGTGTTTCTTTATCATACGAAGGTAATGCTGGCTCGGCGCCCATAGCACAGTGGTTACAGCGCCAGCCACATACACCAAGGGTGGCAGGTTCGAACCCAACCTAGGCTAACAAAACAACTGCAACAAAAAAATAACTGGGTGTTGTGGCAGGCGCCTGTAGTCCCAGCTACTTGGTAGGCTGAGGCAAGAGATTCGCTTAAACCCAAGAGTTGGAGGTTGCTGTGAGCTGTGATGCCACAGCACTTTACTCAGGGCCACAGCTTGAGGTTGTGTCTCAAAAAAAAGAAAAAGATGATGCCTAAGATTGTCTTCCTACGTCGCACTCAAGCTATCCCCAAGACTTACCAGAGAGATCCTAAATTTGTACGAGTATCAAAAAGACTGGCTACCTTGGTGCGGCACCTGTGGCTCAGCAAGTAGGGCACTGGCCCCATATACTAAAGGTGGCGGGTTCAAACCCGGCCTCAGCTGAACTGCAAAACAAAAAAATAGCTGGGTGTTATGGCGAGTGCCTGTAGTCCCAGCTACTCAGGAGGCTGAGACAACAGAATCGCCTAAGCCCAGGAATTGGAGGTTGCTGTGAGCTATGTGACGCCACGGCACTCTACAGAGGGCGATAAAGTGAGACTCTGTCTCTACAAAAAAAAAAGACTGGCTACCTTGGTCAGAAAACATTGGATCAGGAGTGCGTCCTTACCCTACCACTCCAAAGTGCAAGGACTTCACAGAGTTTTTTCTTCTTTTTTTTGCAGGTTTTGGCTGGGACTGGGTTTGAACCAGCCACCTCCTGCATATGGGGCCAGCGCCCTACTTCTTTGAGCCACAGGCGCCTCCCTACAGAGTTCTTTCTTAAAGATCTAGATTTTTCCTTCACCTTAGAACAGAAACCGTATTTCCTGCGGGGTTACTGGTAGAAGAGAACCTTGGTGTCAAATAGGGAATTTTAATGATGAATGATTATGATGTAAAAGAAGAGGAATAAATTACCACATTCTAGGCTATGTGCTAAGTGCTTTACACACACTCACTCTTTAAGTCTCACAGCTCTGTGAGGTAGGTGTTTGTATCTCTTATTTTATAATTAAAATATTGTGATTGTAGCTCTAACAAGTTAGATAACTCACCCAATGTCATATAGCTAATAAGTAGCAAAACCCTTGCTCTTAACCTCTGTACAATTCTACTAAATGGCATAGAAACAGGATTGGTGGAGATAGAAGAGTAGCTAGAGGAGATATATAACATTCGTTCATTCATAAATCTTTGATTGAGCCTAAGACTTCTTTGAGAACTAATTAGACATGAGGTAGCCACCTGACCCAAGCTGACTCAGTTAAGAGACTTTCCCTCTAGATTTAGAATCTGTCAATTAAAAGATACTGGTCAGCCTCTACTTATTACCTACTTGAAAACTCAAGACCTATGCAATAGCCATTCTTTGCCATATTCTCAGAAAAGTAGCTGGTCCTCAGGGAGAGAAAAAAGCAGACAAGCGGAGGACCTCAAATGAGAGCCCAATCAGCCCTAAGGAGAAAGACAGACTGAAAGATCCTGCCAGCCACTTTGTCTATGGTTCCAAGCCCTTGAGAGGTGTGATTGCACTGCCTGATCAAGGTGTCTTCACACTACCCCTTTTAGAGCAAGCTTTTATCTGATGTGCCAAAAGAATCTTGACCCAGAGGAGTTTTGAGGACAAAAATGAACCAATGAATATAGACTCACCTAACACAAAGAAGATAGTCCGTAAATACACAAAATTAGCCTTCACTTTGAAAAACGATATACAGATACTAGTCATTTTTTTTGTCCTTGAGGAGAAATTATCCCTGCTGTTTATATCTATGAATGTGAAAAGTATCCTCTTAAGGAGGTTCCAAGCCTAAGACTTCCCTTTATAAGCTAACTTGATTTGAGGCCATGACTTCAGCCAGATTACTGAGGTCTTATCCATGTGTGTTGCCTTTGCGTGTGTGTGTTCTTTCTATGGTAGGTATTCTCAAAATCACAAACTCTCACTGAACTAAGTGGGAGCATGTTGTGGTATGGATACTGACTTTTTTCTCATTCTCCTTCATGCTCCAGGCCTTGTCTTGCAATGGTAGAACAAAAATTAACCTCATGGGTGGCGCCTGTGGCTCAGAGGAGTAGGGTGCTGGCCCCATATACCAGAGGTGACGGGTTCAAACCCAGCCCCGGCCAAAAACTGCAATAAATAAATAAACCTCATGTCTTAGTCCATTTTGTGCTGCTCTAACAGAATGCAGAATAATTCCTAATGAACAGAAACTGATTTGTCTCACAGTTCTGAAGGCCAGGAAGTCCAAAATTAAGGGGCTGCATCTGGCAAGGTCCTTCTTGCTATATCTTCTCATGAAGAAAGGGCAAAAGAGAGCAGGAAAAATGCCAGAGGGAGACCTATCTTTTCCTTGATAAGGAACCTGCAACTAATCCATTAGTCTAATCATGACAATCCATTCATAAGGGGAAAGCCCTCATGGCCTAACTACTTCTAAAAGATTCTACCTCTTAACACTGTTGCATTGGGGATTAAATTTCCAATATGTTTTTTGGAGATAAATTCAAATCATAGCACCTTATAATTCTTCCCATTATGTAATGTCTCTTCTAATTCTTACAACAACTTTATTGGCTAGATAAGGCCAACATGGATTTTTTTTTTTTTTTATTGTTGGGGATTCATTAAGGGTACAAGAAACCAGGTTACACTGATTACATTTGTTAGGTAAAGTCCCTCTTGTAATTGTGTCTTGCCCCAAAAAGGTGTGGTGCACACCAAGACCCCACTCCCTCCCTCCTTCCCTCTCTCTGCTCTTCCTTTCCTCACCCCTCCCTCCTTTTTTCTCTCTCTGCTTTCCCCTTCCCCCACCCTTGCCATGTCATTAATTATCATTAATTGTCCTCATATTAAAATTGAATACATAGGGCAGCACCTGTGGCTCACCAGAGAGTAGGGCACCGGAGGTGGCAGGTTCAGCCCTGGCCAAAAAACTGCAAAATTGAGTACATAGGATTCATGCTTCTCCGTTCTTGTGATGCTTTACTAAGAATAATGTGTTCCACTTCCATTCAGGTTAATACAAAGAATGTAAAGTCTCCATTTTTTTAATGGCTGAATAGTATTCCATAGTGTACATATACCACAGCTTGTTGATCTATTCCTGTGTTGGTGAACATTTAGGCTGTTTCTACATTTTGGCAATTGTAAATTAAGCTGCAATAAAAAGTTTTGTGCAAGTGTCCTTATGGTAAAGGATTTTTTTCCTTCTGGGTAGATGGCCAGTAATGGGATTGCAGGATCAAATGGAGATCTAGCTTGAGTTCTTTGAGAGTTCTCCCTACTTCCTTCCAAAAAGGTTATATTAGTTTGCAGTCCCAGCAGCAGTGTAAAAGTGTTCCCTTCTCTCCACATCTACACCAGCATCTGCAGTTTTGAGATTTTGTGATGTTGGCCATTCTCGCTGGGGTTAGATGGTATCTCAGGGTGGTTTTGATTTGCATTTCTCTAATAATTAGGGATGTTGAGCATTTTTCCGTATGTTTGTAGCCATTCATCTGTCTTCCTTAAAGAAGGTTCTATTCATGCCTCTTGCCCATTAATATATGGGATTGTTGGCTTTTTTCATGTGGATTAATTTGAGTTCTGTATAGATCCTAGTTATCAAGGTTTGTCTGATTCAAAATATGCAAATATCCTTTCCCATTGTGTAGGTTGTCTGTTTGCTTTGGTTGTTGTCTCCTTAGCTGTACAGAAGCTTTTCAGTTTCATTAAGTCCCATTTGCTTATTTTTGTTGTTGCAATTGCCATGGCAGTCTTCTTCATGAAGTCTTTCCCCAGGCTGATACCTTCCAGTGTTTTTCCTATGCTTTCTTTTGTGGATTTTTTTTTTTTTTTTTTTTTGCACTTTTTGGCCGGTGTTTGAACCCACCACCTCCAGCATGTGGGCTGGCGCCCTACTCCTTTGAGCCACAGGCGCCACCCTCTTTGAGGATTTTTATTGTTCATTCATGCCTTAAATTTAAGTCCTTTATACATCTTGAATTAATTTTTGTGAGTGGAGAAAGGTGTGGGTCCAATTTCAGTCTTTTACATGTGGATATCCACTTCTCCCAGCAGGAATTAAACGTCAACAAATTGAATCCCATAGTAACTATTTGAGAGAACTATGCAAAGATTCAGGGAGATGAGAAGTAACTGGCCCAAAAGCACACATTGGTTGCATTTGTTGTAACTAAGGCTTCTTATCTCTGTATCTCACATAGGTTTCGAGTACCCATACTTCCCAGCATGGTAACCCAGTCTTCCTTCCTGGAGTTACTTTTTTTTTTTTTTTTTTTTTTTTGAGACAGAGCCTCAAGCTATCACCCTGGAGAGTGCTGTGACATCACAGCTCACAGCAACCTCCAATTCCTGGGCTCAAGCGAGTCTCCTGCCTCCGCCTCCCAAGTAGCTGGGACTATAGGCACCCACCACAATGCCTGGCCATTTTTTTGGTTGCAGCCATCATTGTTTGGCGGGCCTGG